>JANTFA010202631.1:0-12117 GCA_026413405.1 Phytosciara flavipes
AAGAATAAATTTGCCGCTAAAAACAATAATTTTGCAGATTTAAAAGAATAATTTAGAGGGGCAAAAATAAATATCCCATAGTTGAAACACAATGCACTCTAAAACCACCTTTCCTATGCGGAAGGACGTCCATTAACTTTAAAATGATCTGTATTTATGAATGCTAATGGCAATCAACTCTATGGGTTATTCATTCACAATATAGCCGAACTTAGCTTTATATCCACACCCTACAAGTCCGTGGTGATAGTGTGCGTGGCTTCTCTTATTACATTGGTAACCAAAACAGCCGCTACTCAAAAAGTCCACTTCTTTCCATAACGTGAGTACCAATAAGGAACAGCAAACACATTGTCAACATTAGTTATTTACATAACCATCTTCAAATGCAATTTTGAGCCAATTTCGCAAACTCTGAACCTTAATAAATTGAGCGCCACCTAAATGAAGGTGCTGAAAATTAGCATCCAAGATAGATAAGTTCTGCTTGGACTGCTTTCCTTTGCAAAGGAACGAAACATCCAGAAAATTTCTGAAAATCCAGTACTTTCGTCCCTGAAATATTTGAATTCAGACACATCACGTAGATTCAGTCTTATATCAAGCTATTTGCACGAGTGTGAGTGAATTGATGGCCATTTTAGACAAAACATTCCGTTAGATCTTGGAGATAGCATTTAGTTTGATCGACTTATTTAGTGCGAGAGTACTTTGATAAATCATCAGCAAATTTAGATAGAGAAATCAGAAACAGAAGTCTGATTGTGTGTAACAAAATAAACAAAACAAAAACGGTTCAAGGTTTGATATCAGCGCCTGATTTCACATTAAGTTGTCCAAAGACTAGTCGAATAGTCATCCTTGAAGACATTCCAAAACATCCACAGTGTAGCAGAATTGATTTCAATTTATTTTACTTGAAATTTGATTTCATATCAACTCAAACCAATCATGGATGTTTTGGGACAATTGGTTCAGAACGCAGTGGACGGGTATGTGCTACATCGAACTCACGAGACACAATAAGCGCCTTGTGCCCATTTTGCCAAGCTGTAAATGAAATTGAAAAATCTTTTTGTTCGTAGTTCAGCAACGACAATGTATGGAGAATTCGTGGAAGCAATTTATGTGAACGACGATGATGCAGCTGATTCCAAATTCAAACGCATCAGACATTCGAAATCATCAAATCGATCAAGGTTGTAAAATTTATAAAACTATTGGCCATTGCTACAAAGCCCAATCGTATCGTTGTCTAAAACTAAAATTGTTGTTCTGATGTTTTCCAGTGGATCGAGTATCAGTCAAACTGAATCCACCGAATCCACCGGTTGGATGGCTAATCAAATGAAGTGTGAAGAATGTCGGGGTATTTTCTCTCACGAAGCCTCGCTAAAACAGCACATGAGAAGGTACCACCGACAGAAAGAGTTTGAATGTCCGGTCTGCCAAAATGGCTATCGAAAGGCCATTGTATTACAAAGTCACATTCAAACCATGCATCCAGATTTGGATGTCGCTGACATGGACGATCCTCGACGTTCCCATAAAGAATCAAAGGTTTGGGCCTTGGAAAGGCAAAATTTGGCGCTGAAACGCAAGATCGACGATTTTGAACGTTCGGCGGAGGGTATGTGTAACTTGAGTAGTAGAATGGTAAACAATGTAATCCGAATTTGGTTTTTTGTTTTCACTTCGATAGATTCATCGAAACATCACAAAGAAGAAATCGAAGCGATTCGCAAGGAGAAACAGGAGCAACAAACAGTGGTTGAAGGTTCGTCATAAAAAGAACTCGAATGATTTATGTTTTGAAAACTCGTCGGGTGTATTTTTCTGGGTCTGGTTTGTATATTCCTGGATATGTTCCTTAACGCCACTCCTCGAAAAGAGCGCTCAGACATTTTTCAAAGCTTTGAAAATTGAAACTTTTTCAAGTCAGTGTTGTGAAGTGAATAACTCCCGTTGCATTTTTGAGGAACACTTTGTGTGCAGTGAACGACGCATCTAAGTTATCATGTGTTCGATAGAAAGTTGAGGTCCTGCAATGTGATGATGTTTGTACAAGAATATGACTCAGAATGTTGATAAACAAGTGGCCTGTACGCCGCTTCCTCCAAGGACGGAGGGCATTCTGAAATTTTTCTTTTCCCAACTCTGAGGGCCTAACAACACTCCTCATTGACATACACACAAAATGGATGTGTGGGGTGTGAGGAGTGAGGAACGTACGAACCGAACCCGAAACGTTTAAGTCCGATTTCGAAAGAGAACCATTTCATGTATATCGGTCAACCATTTTAGATTTAGCCAAATGTTTCATTGGTAAACAAATGGAATTGGACGAAATGTCGGCGAAATGCCAGCAGCTAGAAAGTGATTTGAAGGGTGAGTGATTTCATCACGTTGCCGAATCTGTTTCACAAACTATATATTCGAAATTTGATCACTATAGAGACGACTGCAAAATTGGCAGAGCAAGTACGTGATCTGAATGCTGAAAAGTCAAAGTTGGAGGCTGAAATTTCAGAGTTGAAGGAAGATAGTAAGACGAGTCGCCAAAAGTTATTGGGTGAGTTCAACGAATTTTAAGTTCCATTTGAATCTTCTTCAATTGTGTCGTTTCTCTTTTTCGAAAGATTTTTTGAATCAGATGTGATTCGAACAGCGTAAGAATCAAATGCAACAGCTGTGCTGAACAGTAATGCGTCCTTTGCCGAAATTTGAATTTAAGCTTTATCAGACCTCATGATTATCACAAATATTGTTAATGACACGATTAGCAAATTCGTTGAATTTAATTTAATTTTTACATTATTATCATCGCTTTGAGTCAAAAGCCTCAATTGGGCTCTGTAATCAATTTAAACATTGGAAGAAATTCAACTTTTTTCGATTACCATTCCAATACTTTATCTTCTGGAACTTTCAATAAAAAAAAATATTTTTTCTTTGATATGAGTTGGAAGCTTAAGTTTATTATGCCTTGTCGAAGCCAATAACTGCTACAATACTAGCCAAAGTCTCAATGCCTCACAATGGTTTCATTCGCTGCATGAGTGGAAATACTGAGTGAAATCAATTCATTCTTCACTCATTTGAAGGTTATTTCGACGTTTGTGAAACTATTGTTCACGCTAGGAGCTAGTGCTTTGACAATGTCGAAGCAATTTTGGTACAAATGCATTAGATGTGAAGAAAATCAATCGATTCAATGGAATGAATTTCGCTGCACTCAGGGTGCGTCTAGGAAGATAAATCGGACGTTATTTCACTCTGCACTGAGTGAAATACATTACGTTTCTTCTGGATAATTTGATTTTATTCACTCACAGGATTACGTATCTCGCCTTCGGCTCAAAATATAAGCTTGTGAAGTCCTGCAGTTAAGTAAAAATACGTCAGCGCCTCGAAAGAGAAGTTATGCTCTCAATTACACTTGTCTACCGTTGCGACGGAGGATGTGATATGCAATATGTGTGAGCAAGAGACAGAGGGACAATCAAACTTCTAACCTGATCGATAATATTGGATCAAGAGGCATTTCAGTAGGACAAACTGACTATGTGAAAGGAAAATATTGGAAATTTCTTTACTCAAATCCTTTAAATCACACGATTTGTGTGCAGAATTGTTGCGTTAGATTATGAAAAAGCATTGTCAATGAATTTTACGGTGAGAAACATCAAGTTGAAGTTGATATTCCATTCCACACACAAAATTTCACTGAATTATGTAAATGAAGCCACTGCACTATTGAATAAGTCAATTTTAGTCAGTCGTTTGTGTGATGTAATTTTTCATTGAATTTGACTTATAATTCCTCTATCCTTATTTACCTCTATGGTCGCGACAGATTCTTCAAAATTGGTTGTTGAAATACATAGAAATCTTCGCTTTTCCAATCAAAATTTAGATCAGGTCCAATATTTGAGGCTTCAGTTTCATTACCATGTCAACAGCCGTGACAACCAATGACATCACCCTGTTAGGGGATAGCGAGTTTCAAGAAAACGTGACGGTCCTTTCAAATTTTGGTCACTTTTGACCGTTTTTCGCTAGACGAAGGGAGGAGAACGGGTCTAAAAGTATCTAAAATAGCGTAACGTCGGTTACGAACACCACCCTCAAGTGAGGGTTATACTCTAAAAGGACACACGCAAATATCCTTAGTCTGAGGGTGTTACTATTTACAATGCCGCATCCAGCCTACTCAGCGCCCTGGACCATAATAAATAAGCGTCTTTTTTATTCTATATGTTCATTTGATTATTCGTTTGAAGGAACAAACTCATTTTTAAATTTGCGCTCATTAGGGAACGAAAACCGATTTCGTATTAATAGAATTTGGGAATATAAATAGTACCCTGATTGCTATACAAAAGCACCAGTTTCCTTTTTCATGACTTTCATACGTTTAGAACTTCATAACATACGCCCAAAATGTATGGAGTTCCATCTCGACCAAAACGTATGTTGGGGTACTTTTTATTTGATCTTAAGATCCAGAAGTTTCATGTACTGAGACACGTAGTAGACAACTAGTAGGTAACTTATGAAGTTTTAAGTTGCATCTTTGGATTCTATTTAAACCAAAAGTAGAAACTCGCTTCCTGCACGCTTTAGCGTAAGCTAACTTATATTCGTTTTCAAAAGTCAACAGAAACTCAACTTCGCATTTACATTGGGTTGGGCAGAAATTCACACAACTTTCGTTTTTCCGTAATTTCTTCATTGTTTTAGGACTAAACTTCACAGATTTTAACGTATGGAACATGACTGCAGCCAACTTTGTCTACTTTGTCTACCAGAACCTTTTTCACAAAAACCTCTCGCCTGAGTGATACAAGCCGAAATGAACACAATTAGCGCACTTTTGTCATTTTTGCGCTAATTCTTTACCTTTCAACGTGTATCTCTTAGGTGAGAGGTTCAAGTGAAGAAGCCTCTGAGGTATATAGAGGTTGCTGAAGTCATGGACAATACAAACATAAGGGGGACCCGTTGGGTGTCTGCAATGTTTCTTTCAATCAGTTTTTTAAATTCATCCCTTGTTAAAATTGCTTACAGCAATTCCGAAAGCCCCGTCCGAAGTCTCATTTATAAACTGAACTCTGAAAAAAATTCATCAAAGTCAGGCGACATTTGCTTGCGATATAGACAAAAAACACTATAATCCAAAATGGTGGCTGGTGGCCATTTTCTTCGGTCACCGAAAACAGTATTACCACTTTACGGTCGTCTTCATCTTTAAAACAAAAAAAAGATCATGAAAATCGTATGAAATTTACTCGAGATAGCGACAAAAAACTCTACCTTCCCCGTACGGCCGAGTAGCTCAAGTTAGGCCCACTCTATGGGCTCTAACTTACGAGCCGAAGATCCGATTTTGACAAACTTTTTTTTCCTGGACCTTTTATTTGCACCATCCATGAAGTTTCTGCGAGCGATACCGCCGATAATATATGTGATAAACCTTGACCAGACCTTGAAAATAGCAACAGAAGAAAGTCCACGATCAACTTTTTTTTTCTTTAGATTACCTAACATTTGTTGTAGCAACAGTTGGAATTTTCTGAATTCGATTTACTAGTAAATGCAATTTGGTTTGAAGAAGTTCGCTCTAAGAATTTTTTTTAGCAGATTACGACTGATCTGCGACGAGAAAGTGATCTTAGAAAACCCTTTCAAAAACGAGACTATCAAGTGTTATTGTCAATGATGGCCGTAAGTAGCATTCTCTTATTTTATAAAAATTTACGTTTTAACAAATGAAGTAAAAGACCTCGGATCGAACAATACAAAAAAAATGAAACAAACGAAGTAACAGATAATCCGAATATAATGGCGATGCCACTTTTGAGAGGTTAAGCATCTGTGAGTGAACAAATGAATCGATCCCGACCTATGTACTGGGTATTGTCAATTTTGAATTTTTAGCTCACTTATGTCGAGCCAGCAAGTGCATATATGTCTATGCATCACAAAAAGTCTATGTGATTGATGTCATTATAAAAACGGCAGCTTACATTCACTCATCAGGCAACACTCTGTTCATAATAGTAGTGTTGTGTCAATAAATGTCAGAAGTTTTTCTCTTTCATCAAAATTCAATTCAGTAATCCATCGCTTCCAACAGCACAACAAAAATTAGTCTGTTTAAATGTTTTTGAATGAGAAGGAAGTGTTTAAATTAAAATGGGTGATGTTAGTGGATGTGTTATTGATTGGACAAACGAACAAGTTGCCAAATGGGCCCAAAGTGAACATCTAAGCAAAACCATTGAGGAGCTAATAATTGGTGAAGACATAGACGGAAAATGCATTCTTTGTTTGGAAGAACGGGATATTCATACGTTTCGCGAAAAATATTCGTACAATTTGAAATTCGGTGATATAAAACGGTTCTGGATAGCCATACGATTGCTGCAACGGGACCATCAAAATGTAGGAACAATATTCGGTTTACATGATTCAGGTCATACGGCACAACAATTGCACGACATTGTACATCTAAATGACATTGATTCGAGCCATCGAATATCACCCCCATTGTCGATTGATGGACGAGCGACGACAATTCAGCCGGAGCTGTTCAAAACATTCATTAGCTTAGGTGAGTTGATCTTTTATTCATGAAATCCGAGCCACGATTCGCGTGTCCTACTTAAAGATTGGTTCATCTCTACTAAAATGAATTGGAATGCATTGCGATAATTTTATCAATTGTGTTGCTTGTTAATGAACATTATATGAATGGCATGAACGTTACATGAATCACTAAATCAGTCACTGTGATCGTGATGACAATAATATGAATAACTGTGCTCTGAAATAATCTACAATCGAAATCGATTGCCAAAAAATGAATACCGCACTTTGCATGGTCTTGTTTATGCGTCGCAGATATATTGTTGTGTATTAGAAAGCTCGAGTGCTGGAGGTAGATATATAAACCACCGAACAATCGAATATATTCTCAAGTTTCATAGAAACGTTTTGCTGGAAGATGAAAACGCACGAGCATATGTTTGCGTTGCGGGGATCGGAACATTATGCTGCATTTTTCTATTGCATAATCCGATCTGCAGCATTATGTCGAAGACACGCGTGCAATTTTCCGTTGCGGAGATCGACAGTCATGCTGCGATTCCTATTGTAATCGGATATTCATCACAGACTGAACAATGGAAACAGCAGCGCATGATTTTCGATCCTATCAACGCAAAATTGCTCGTGTGTCTTCAGCTCTAAGCTAAACAATGAATGAATTGTTGATCTCAGTAATGTAAATTCGCCCGTATGTTCTCACTGCTTCACCAGACGAAAGAAATTACATTTTAATCTGCTCGGTCACTAATTTCCATTTAATAACCCAACCGCTCAGATCTTTCGAAAAATAATTATTATTTTTAATTGTCTACTGCGACAAAACTGCTGTTGACCGACAGTGTAACCGCAACGATTGTTATCGCTAATAATAATTGCCCATACATTTTACACCGCAATTCTCTAATGTCGATTAGCCATGATGTCATTACAAAAATACATTTTTAAACCTAATCGGTCGGAAACTTCCGAAAGAAAAAAAAACCTTTCGTTTGTTTATGCATGTCAAAAACTGAAAAAGTAAAGAACAAAAAAAAAACAGACGTCGTCGTGTCAACCGATAATTTTGGATCTTATTTCGAATTATTTGAATTTCAAATGAAGCTCTGTTTTGCTTTGCGATTAGAGTTATATTTATACCTATGCTAGGCAAATTTCTAGCAGCCGCACAGAGTTAGTTAACAAAATTATGGAGGATTGTAATCGGATAGCGTATAGTTTGAGATTGTCATAGCACTGTTAGCCTAACGGTGTTAGGTGTCATTGAAATTAATGTGATGAAATTCTCAATTTACACTGTCCGATTTCAGTCTCTCTCATTTTGTTAAAAAAAAACTCTATGCAGTTGCTAGAAAGCTGCCTTGGTTGTGCTGTTAAGCTGAAGACACACTAGCAATTTTGCGTCGACAAATATGTATACCGCCTTTTAGGCTGAGAACAAACGAGCAATTTTGCATTGCTGAGGTGAACAATTATGCTGCAATTTCTATTGTAATCCGTGTTTCACAACAGATCATAAACTGATAAAAGTGCAGCATAATTGTCGATCACAGCAACCAATGCACTGTCAAGCAGCGAAGCTGTGAATCTGGTGAGGCAGTTCGCATATTACGTCAGCAGAAATTGTGAATTTTCAGAACCACTCACCCACTCAATCAGCAAAGTAGTGTCACTTATTAAGAATCTTGAAAATTTAACATTGGCGTCATCATTTTCTGAAATGACTCATCCAGGGCTCGGCCCATTCCGGACAGGGCTCGCAACAGGTCAGGTTTCCCCTGGCCTGAACTTGAACTTCGAAAACCTGATTTAAATCAGTTCAGGTTCAGGTTGAACCTGAACAAAACCTGAACCTGCGTTTTCCTACATTGAGGTCAACCTGAAGATTTGCACTGAAAATCCCAGGTTGACTTGAACCTGAACCTGAAGTTATCAATCCTGAATTAGAATGTCAGGTTCTTGTCAGCTTTAGGTCGAACCTGAAATTCAAAAATCAGTTTCAGGTCGACTTCAGGTTCAGGTCAACCTGAAATAAATCAGGTCAGGCCTGATGACCTGTTCCGAGCATTAGATGGCCCCAGCGAGCCTGGCTGTGAGTCGATATGATTGTTTTCTCTATTTGACTTACCAGATTCTCAGCTTTGATGCTTGACAATGCATTGCAGCAACGCAAAATTGCGCATATGTCTTTTTCGTTAGACTATGTAAATACGAGAGCTTCCATGAACTTATATTTCATGTACAGCCTTGAAGTCTGAAGACACGCAGCATAATTGTCCATCTCAGGAACGGAAAATTTCTCATGTGCCCACTTCATAAAGAGTAAACATTCAATCGCAAAAAACCAATTACAAGACAAGTGTAAAGTTTCGCAGTGTTACTGCTTTCAAGTAAACATTCGACGCAATAAATTCAAGACGAAAACATTTTCGCATGATCTATTAGATTAAATTTCATCATTTTTTTGTCTCCATTTTTTCTGCTCTGCAATCAACAATAATACCAATATGAGATACATGTGCTCCATATTGTAATGTTTAAGATGATAACAAGAATAATTTTATTTTAATCTCTAAGTGTGTTCGTTCTCATCCATCTTTTCGTTGTGATTAGCTAGTGACATTTTTTTTTTCGTTCTCTATGAGTTCTCTATTCCGAACGATTTCTATTTATAATTTCACTTCACGGTCATGTGAACAAAGGTCGACTGATAACACATTTTCTTTATCGGGATCCTTTGTTTCGTTGTGGTTTCTTATAACACTGTACATTACATCACAATCAGTAAATTGAAACTTTCTTTTCAAGCGTGTTAAGTTTATGCAATTTATGCAATTCCGATGAATTCATTGTAACCTAAACCAATTGCCATTCAATTTTTTAGCGAATTTTATAAATGCTGAGGATAGAGGAAAAAATGTTGGAGCTCTTTTACACAATGCAAATATATATAAAAGTCAGACCCGAAAAAACTCCTCCCTATAAAACCAAATGGGAGGGTCTTGAGCGTTCCAAAATCCACATAAATTTCTAACCTAAAAAATCATTATTGGTACCAAGCGGTATCCTTAAAACTAATTTGCAAGATAAGGTATCGCTTGGAACCCGTAAAGAATCCCTAAGTTTGTATCTGGAAGGAAGATTGCACATCGCCATCTGGTTCACCTTTCTGAAACTGAACATATGTTATAGACAGCCACGGCAGAAATAAGCAATGACTCACGGTCAGTGTCATCTCAAATAGTAAAATGAATTGTTAAACAAATGAAGTAATAGAGTTTGACCGAAAACATTAAAATAAGATACGCTTAAAACAAGTGAAGTAGTAGATTTAAACATTAACATCGACCTACGTCTATCGTTTCAAAATATTATTTTCTTTCAAGGTAGGTATGATGGCATTTTCTCGCACAAGATGTCGATTGTAAATCCTCCGACAAGACATCGTGTGCGAGAAAATACCGGCATACCTACCGTGGCAGAAACAACGTCTTTTTTGCAATCCGAACCATAATCACACCTCTCTAATGCAAAACATCAACCAATTTTCTACTTTGTAACCATGCAATGGGTTGTAAAGAGACAATTTGAATAAAATGAAGTTAGTAGGAAATTGTTACATACGCTCCAACAATACGTTCGATATTAATGGTGTGCTTCTGTAGCCGAATGGCTACAGTTGTTGCTTCTCATGATCAGAATGTTCTTGATGTCTGGTGTTCGAAGTCTGGTATTGGCAAGATTGTTATTTATAAAGAACTGACTTTTTTTCAAGATAATAAGCCATTATTAATGGCTCGATAGCGTGCGAGAAAGAAAGAAGTTTTTCTCGCACTAGTGCCAGAAAATAGTGGCTATCCCGACGTTAGTTCACACATAATCTCCAAACGGTCTCTCCGAAAAAGAGTGGTTCACCCTTCGCTAGAAATCAACGCCTTTTCGTCCATAATATCTTTTTCCAACAAAGCAAACAAAAACAAAATTTTACCTCAACACTGCGCAAATCCAATTATCTAATAAAAATTAAAGTGATAAGTTGCACTTCACTGAAATTATGTGATTTCTATATTGCCGTTCCGGTCAGAGATATTTACTTGCACAGCATTTTTTGACTCGTTCAAAGTACGGAAGTCTTATGCTTTCACTCTTACGCTTGTGAAACGTCAAATTCGAATCCCTGAGTAAGGGTAAACCTTCTGTGGTCACTCCTAGATGCCAAATGAGCAATGAACAAATTTCTGTCTCTCCGTGAAGAAAATAACTTGAGTAAAACGCAATAAATCTTGATGAAGTCGTCTTTCCCTTCGTTTGTATTCATAAATGCCAGTTCAAGTTCAAAGATGAGCAAAATCGTACCAGTCGATCCAGGGTTACGATGGTCGAACTAGTGCTATTTCCGAGGTCTAGTTGAGTTTTCACGCATATATTACCGGCGGTATTGCTCGCTCCAAGTTCATAGATGGTGCGAATGGCAGGTATTGACTAAACCAATCCAGGAATAATACGTTTGTCAAGTTAGAGCCAATAGAATGAGCCTTAGTTGAGCTAGTCGGCCGTACAGTGAAGATAGAATTTTTTGTCGATATCTCAAGTAGATTTCGATTTCATCCAAGTTCAATTTATAAATGAGACTTCGTATGGGACTTTCGAAATTGCTGTAAGATACAGTATACATGGGACGATTCAAAGATGCAGTGTTGCAGAGTAGTTTTAAGATGTTTGTCTTCTATAGAAATCTAGCAATATGCCGTGCGGGTCTCACAGAGGTCTCACTTCCCTTAATTAAACGGCTGTTTGACAACTTATGAGTTTAACTCAAGCATTCATCAGCTGTAATACGAAGAATATTATCGATATAAGAACACAGACGTTTATGAAACTATTCGTCCGTATACACCAAATTTATCACTGGTGTTCCCATTTTATTTCCAATCTACTTCTGATTTTCCACATATAATCTGTTGACGCACATATTCATTCGTCATACACAAAAAAAACGAACTCTGTAAAAACCATTGTAATATAGTTCGTGTTCCGCTGCATTCCATTTTTTAGTGCATTAGCACTGAATCGTCAACATATCGTAACATTCCGTCTATTTTATTCGATAATTTTTTATTTGTTTTAATAAACCATTAATATTCGCCTGACTCATTATAGTCACACACACACACTACTCGTTATAATATATGCTGTAACAAATAGCGTGAATAAATATAGTCATTAATATTGTTATTGCCTCCTAATCAAAGCTTAAACATTTAGTTTAGCGCTAGCCGATTTCTATACACAAACCGACCGAAGTTGTGATATCGTAATGATATGCTTTCTGCAACGGCGCTGCGAAAAGTGAACTTTTTCATGCGTAATTTGGGTTATGTGTGATTGTTCCTTTCATCACTTGTCAGGGAAAGGATTTTCAAATATTTTTTTTTGTCACTGAATTGTAAATAAAAATCATGCGCTGAACGAACCTCGAACCCCCGACACCAAAGCTGAAAATTTATC
>JANTFA010202742.1:5569-17362 GCA_026413405.1 Phytosciara flavipes
GAAATGTATAGACTTCCTTTTTCTCTTGGGCGCTTAATGTTTACAAACCATCACCCATTCCCAGATAACTATTTACCCACTGATGAACATCTCACCCAGCCATCCGACCCAACACACGTAAATATTGTTTAGAACTTCACCATATAGCCCAGCCAACAACAACAGCCAACATACCAACGTTATGCGTTACTCACATCGAATGTATTTATATTCAGAAAAACATTCGCTACTCTCTTATGTACATCCGACTGGTACATAATGTACGTTTTAACATCACAATTCACAATCGTAGACATAGAATAAATTTTGTAATATATATCGTCGCCCACACAGTGTGTGTGCTGGTTATGGCTGTACAGATAGATGGATAGGATGACTAGGATGATTGGGTGGTTGGGTTGGGTGTTGTATACAATATAACGAGAACAGTGGTGTGGTGTAATGTCGTTGGAGCATTTTTTTCTTCTTTCTTTTTTTTTCATTTTGGGAAAATTCGGGTTGGGTTATTTGGGTTTGGGTTTGTTGTACTAAAAAATGAAGTAAACCAAGGCTGACGGTTTAAATATCGATTTTCTGTTCCAAACTCTCTATGAATGAGACATGTGTAGGATATAGTAGAAATATATTTGGTTATGTGTCGCTTAAAACCGGGGCTATACCCACTATGTGTCACTCCACTACAGAACATATCACATAACCGCCGCATATATTCCTGGAGGCTGAGATATACACTTCTCTCTGGCAGTACCGCATAAAAGTACGGAATCATTTTCTTCAAGCATTTTTGGGCCTTATGTAAAGTGCGATTCAGTTTTATTACACTCAGCCTCCTTATGAGATGAGATGAACGAAATATTTTTTCCCGTTACATTTTTTTTCTTCTGTACATTGAACATACAACCGAGGCAAGATGATAAGGACGAATTAATGTTGGAATAGCAAGGAAAAAAAACCGAAAGTTTTATTTGTGCTCTGCCTTTATCTCTTCCAGTGCGTATATAACGACGAAATTTTAAGATTCCTGTGTGCGAAAGGGATTTTGATGGAAAACATTTTCTTGCCGCTATAGCATGTAATGGCGCTACGCAGTTTAAGATTAAAGTAGATAGACTGATAGAATATCTGGTTATGCGATATTAAAGGGCGATGGTTGATATGGAATTGTCGGTGCTGCGGGTCCATTGCTTGCGATTGGATTTATTAAAGACTAGAAACCAGCATCTGGGGATGCTAATAGACAGTAAGACTAAAGTGACAGAGCTTACTTCGGAAGTTTCGAAGGACGATTCAACAACGGCATAGTCACATACACGACGAAATCTGGTACTTCTTTTGTTGAAATAATTGCCTAGCATTTCGTTTCAATTCTTGATTAACCTTTGGGCGAGAGGCTTTGGCTCGTCCATCTCGTGACAAAGTGACGCATGCCACAAAATTTTTTTCGCTTGTAACGCTTTTTGTTGACCTAAATACACCAAACTTTGTCTGGATTGAGATTGGTTTTTCACCAAAAAGCTCTGAAAGTTCTGTTTAATTTCGTCTATTAGAAAGAAAGATACATCCGAAATGCGAAATATGTCACTTCGACATGGACTATGAAGACATTTTGACTTAACTTTCTATCTTTGTGTTGAAATTCCACAGGAGATTAGAAACGATACCTCATCGTTTCGTACATACCAAAGCAGAGTGATAGAGGTTTGACTTTTCCCATGCCCATGCCTCCGCATTTTCACTTCAAAATTACACAAATGCAAAAATTTCATTCTGATTTTTCAAACTTTCATAAACCCGTCGTCAACTGAGAGACCCTTTTAAAGGTTAATCGCTTATTGCATTCTGAGTAAACAGATTTCCTTATCGAATGTGATAACACGAATGAATAAACCCAGCTCAGGCGATTCAAATTTAATAAAAAAAAAATTATTTTGAATTGATTATTCTTATCGGTGTATGGAAATGTAATACGTCGAAAACGTGTAAATTCATGGACTGATTATTGATGTTGTGTGTTTGTTCAGACAAAATTTGTGAGTGGTGGTACGGCCTCCGATTCATAATTTTAATCATTTAGAATTTTGGTCGAGTTCAGAATTTTAAGGCTTGAGCTTTAAGGAACAGGAAACGTAAATCATCATTCAATCTGTTACTTCATCTGTTCAATGTACTGACTCATGTTGTCATACGTTTTTCTATATCAAATCGATAGCAGATGACTCGAACAGCAACCAATTTTGCCTATACTTTTATGTTCTCGCAATATCCAAAAGTATCTTGACCTTACAGTCAAACTCAGAAGGTAAAATACCAGTGGAAATTTCCATCGAAATAATCTCGGAAATTATTCACAAACTCCGATTGGGTGCTCAATGCTGAACAATAGTGTAATTTGATCGAAATTATAAGATACGCATATGCCTAATGCTTGAACGGACCTAACGTGATGTGGTCTGGATAAATTCAAAGAAAAAAAATTTTAATTCAAAATTCGAAATTTTCGATTTCATATAACGGATACTTGAATTGAAATTTTTCTTCTTTCTGTCTGTAGTTCTTTTGGAAGCTCATACAAAGTGTTTCTCTCTGTGTGTCTCTTTCTCACACACACTCGCGATCTAACGTGTGGGATTCATAAGTCGCGTTTTTTTTCGTGTATTTCTCCGTGTACGTACAAAGAATGATTGAAAAGGTTGTAATTCAAATTGAAGACCTTAAGAAATGTCAGAAATGTTGATGTATGGCGTCGGATTCTCACTGTGATAAAACGCAAATGAAACAATATGTCAGGTGCGAGTTTTCACATAAACGTTCCAAAACAAAATCGTTTTATTGATCTTGTCGATAGGATGGTAAGAGTCGTCTTTGAAAGACTGTGTTCGTCGGCTCGCCTAAATGAATTGTTGGTGTTCCTTGACCTCTCACTTTCAACCAATTTTCAGTCGATTCTGTACTAGTCAAATCTACGCATTTAGTGTCATGTGTAACGTCGTCAGCTAAGGTTTAACTGAATTGGATAACCTTATGTGGAAGACGCTACTGATCGTAAGTAGGTTATACGATCTACATGATAGAAAATATAACGCGTCATGACATTTGATATACTTTGACATAAGCCGCCGCCGCGCCGCGTGTATTTGTAGCCCCTTACCGCTTGATTGCTCAACTTGTCTTCTTGAAAAGTTAATTGATTTTTGATTGATCTCATGCTTGTATCATAAAATGTTAGTAGCTCCGTTGTCCTGCTCCGTCCTTGAGGAAGTTATTTAAAAAAGGTATTTGAAATGAAATTTTTCTTTCAAATTCTTTTGTTACATCTGCCTCCATACATCGTTACAGAAATTCCAAATGGATTTTCTTTCCTTTTAATAATGTGTCCCTCTTGTGTGTGAGTGACAATAAGTAACAATTTATTTTTGAAGGATCTTCGTGTATAATAGACACACTTAAAAGAATTTCTTTCGTTTAAAAACTTTTGCACATAAATGCGATTCATAGCGTCGAAGATTTTTCACCCAACCAGCAGATATAAGTCTACGACGCTCATCCATTATGAACTCCCAACTTTTGTAATGTATCGGGTACATTATGTTGAGACATGGCAGTAAGAAGATATCGATTTTGTTGTTTGTTTCTTTCTTAAAAACCCATCGTAGCGTCTTTTATCCCCGGCTGATACCATTAATTTCTCTTATGTGTGCTTGAAAAGAAAAAGTTTTTCTTTCCCTTGCAAGAAACTTTTTGATTCTCTCCTGAATGTAGCACACTCTCATACAAAAATAACTTAAAGAACTTCTATGGCCAGAAATGTTTTTGGCTTATCTATCCCATTTTTAATACTGGCTTGTTCAATACCACTATAGAATTTTGATTGGGTTGTTTCAGAGTGAACGTTATGCGGCAAGAGATTATGAAATCTATTGATTCCTTTTTTTCTACAAATTCCTTTTAAGAGGATTTCATTGATAAGATTCCCGATCCAAATGGAAGGATTAATCAACCGATTCATGCTAAAGCCAAAGCCGATACTATAATCGTTTTGAGGGATTTTTCTTAAAAATTGAGAGCTCAGCAAAACCTCACCGACTAACCACGGAAAATGAAATCAATTTTTCATTTTAGGTGAAATTTTCTTCCGTCAATACGATTGATGCTCCCATAGCAGACATGTGAGCCGTGGAAAAAAAACGTCGGCCGCGGGCGGCTAGCCTAAAACAAATAAAACCGTAGACTGAAAATTTGGATTAAGCCGGCGGCTTGACCATGGTCAAAATATGTCGACGGCAGACATCTCGACGCCTAAAATTCTGCGGCTCTCACATCTGTTACTTAACAATAAAATGATACGGCACCATGGGTTTGTCGAGACCGTTAACATATAATCCTCTCAATTTTTGCTTCTGATTCTGACGTATTGGTTCAAATGAAAACCAAAACGTCATTCGACAAGCGCCTATTCTATCCAAGTGGTGTGTGAGCGGCCGCTCTGTTCCGTGTGCATAATTCATTTTCGTATGATTTCCTTTACTCAAACCCTCGCATCATTAACCGTTTCCAGTTGATGCATTTTTCATATGCATCGGAAAAGGTTAACGGTTGGCCTAAAATTTACAAAAAATGAATACGTCGCAGCCCTTCCATATAGTTACTTCCCATACGTGTACGAAATTTCTCACAAAGTTAAAATGTAAAAAAAAATTTCCTGCGTATAAATCACCCTCATAAATATGGTAAATGATGCACCTGTACCATGCACTTTAATTTCCTAGCCATCAGAAACGAACGAAACAACCGCGCATATTATGTATACCCATACCCATCCACATAGTACACACATCATTTTATATTATATTCTAAAGAAACCCCACGACTTCACGTTTCCCAAATATGATTATTGTATGGCTCCTACGTCTCACTAAGCCACTGGCAAACATTTACCTACATCATTCTCTCGGTTGCCATGGGGTGGAGTCTGGCAGCCATACTCATTTTTCATCGTCATCATCGTCATCATCATCATCATTCACACATAGCAACGTGTTGGTTAGAATGAAATGGCAAGCAACCGGTCTGGTATAGCCTAATCGCTCCGTAGAACGTAATCCCATGTATACAATCGCGGGTATTCGTGTATGTTGCCAGAGCACAGCGTTTCAGTTCTCGTTTCGATATACTTTGGTCTTGAGTTCAAATTTCGACGAAAAAAAATTTCTTTTTTTTGCTGATTTACACATTGAAAATTGAACGTTGTGTGGGTAAATAAAGAAACGTTTACATTCGGAATGTATGGCTATGAATTGGTGAGAGAGCTGGGTTTATACGGCGACATTTTCTAACGGAGTTTTGCTGCGTACACATGAAAGTCTGATTTTGTTGGAGGAAATTATATTGCTCTGGAAGTACAGCGTTTGTTAACATTTCGTCCGAGATAGCAAAATTTGAAACGTAACGTAAGTCTAGAATCAACTCAATAATTTGGAGTATGCATGGCAGTGTGAATGTGTACTTGGTGAATGAATAGAACATTTTGTAAGAAATTATTTTTGTTTTGTTTTACGCTCTCGCTTATATTTTTCTCTGCTGGTGTACTCTTGAATCCATTACGACACATAATATTTCACGTAATTGTAAATATTGTGCGATGACAAAATTTTAAATTACATTTCTGATGTGATTTATTCCGTTCTCTGTTGTTGTGGAAACATTTTGTTTGGAAAGTTGTAATAGGTCGAGGTAGGTTAGATGCAGGCATACATTATTCTGCCGGATTACATCTATGTCTCTCTTATTTATCGCTACTTGTGGGTACAATAAATTACCGAAATTGAGTTTGAAAAATGTTCGTTGTTAGACCAGCATACAAACGTTCACAAGAACTTAATTTGAAGAAAAAAAATATTCAAAAACATGCCACCTACCCAGACGAAAAGTCAAATTGATTGATATTCGTAGAGTTGAATGCCATTAAAAGAGACTCGCCGATTTTTTTTTTCTGAAATTTTCGATTGAAGCGCCTGATACGAACATACGGGTGTCTCTATCGAACAAACAAATCACCCAACAAAATATTCGATGAGGTCGGTGAGTGTAAGTATTGATATCATTACGTTAAAACAGTTTAGCGTTCGTACTTGCTTGACCTTTTTATAAATATTAACTTTGGAATTTAGACATGTGATGTTATTTTTAATTGAACAACCGACAAGACAGAGCAGTGTTGTATATATATAATGCACGGCACCTCAATGTGATGTTATAGATTTATACACCGCATGTGCACAGAAATAAATTTTTGTACAAATGACTGCGGGTGAGTGATGACAGCAACTTGTTCTATATGTGCTGTAACCAACGAATAATAAACCCAGGAATGTTGAGACCCGTACGAAGTACGAGGGTCTCATGCCTTTACTCTTACATTTGTAACTCGTCAATTTCGAACTCCTTCTGGGGTCACCCCTAGATGCCGAATCAGCATTTAAAAAAATGTCTGTCGGTCTGTCTGTCCGTCATCACGATAACTTGAGTAAAAATGAAACCAATCCTCGATCCTCGATCCTTGTTATCAAAAAAGCCACGCTAAGTTCGAAGATGAGCGAAATCGGTCGAGCCGATCCAAAACTATGGTCAAAATAGAGCTATTTTCGAGGTCTGGTCGACCTTTCTCGCATAATATTACCGGTGGTATTGCTCGCAGAAAATTCACAGATGGTCCAAAAGAAAGGTTACACCAATCCAGGAAAAAAAAGTTTGTCAAAATCGGATCTTGGGCTCGGAAGTTAGAGCCAACGAGTGGAGCCAGTTTGAGCTACTCGGCCGTACAATAAATGAGGCTTCGGACGGGGCTTTCGAAATTGCTTTAAGTAATTTTAACAAGGGATGAGTTTAAATAAAGTGATTCAAAGATAACATTGCAGTTCTATAGACACCTAACTATATGCCGTGCTCTACTCGTACGGGTCCCCCTTATGTTTTATATGTATATGAACATTACTGAATGCATCATGAAACACCCAATTAAAAAAAAGGTGAGACACAATTGTATGTAGAGGTAGAGGTATAGAATATGGTGCAGCATAACGTACATGCCATTCTCTGTTTATATGTACAATTTGCGCCAAATCAAAGAATTTCAATTTGTATTTCACGCTGAATTGACTTTGATATCGGTTTTCATGTGTGTTTCGCTTTTGTGAACGAAATTAATTAGTAATTTACACAACCGTAGCAGTGTTGTGGATATACTGATACATTGTTGCACGAGTGTGTACACATATTGTTGCGATATGAAAAGGCGCGCAATTTCATCAAATCGTTATACGTGTAGTGTAACAGCCAACATTTTTGTAGTCTCAAAGTTGCAAAATTGTTTTGATTTCAAGTCTGGTCGGATGATTCAATTAAATTCTGAAAGAAATTCCCTAATGCTTTGGCGTTGAGCAAATATTGTTTCCAATAACTCCACTCAGGGCGGGTTTCGAATTTTTCGAATTTTCCATTTCAATCAGCTAAAAGTATAATTTTCATCGAAACTGATCAAATTCGAATCTACGTAGGTGTATAAGCGACAGCGAACGAATGAATCCTATTTCTTCCCCACCCTCCCCTATCGCTCATTCAATAGAAAGTTGGCAATCTTTCAGCCCGAAATCTCACTATGAAACCTAAACCATAACAGTAAAAATCAGATTTTCCCATAAACAAACTAATGAAGCGATATCGTACCCTCCGAATTCCGCACATATTTCCGCCGTTCATTCAACGCAGTCGGTGTGTTGATTGACCTTGAAACAAAACAACATTTCCGATTTACGTTTCGTTCTGTACATTTTCTCGCAGAATTTTGTCGTTCCCTTCGCTATCGTGTCGCTAATTACTGGTACCGCATTCCATATAACATGAAATGATTCGATAACTTACTCTGCGTTGTTCTGTGATAACATTTCGACTGCTATGAAACGATGGTAACGTTTCCACGAAAATTGCGGCGCTTGCCTCCCACATACCGAGGTAGTAAAAGATCCAATTCCACTGTTCATCCAGTAGATTGAGTATCGGTAATGAACCCCAATTTTGTGGGTGGTTCTCTCACTTTTCCCAACACGCCAAAATTAACTTTCCCTTTGCCATCCAGACTTTTTTTTTCCGGTTTTATAATGAAGAAATATCGACATGGTGCCGGCTGGTTTGGTACAAAATGCGTTATAATTTAATGAAGTCATTCAAAGCGAAAATGTATTTGAAAAAATTTAATAAAAGATGAAATGCACACCCTGGGCATAAGTCTTTCAGTCGTTTCAGTTTTCGAGTAACGGCATGCGGGATGTGTATATCACATTATCATTTCTGTATATGAGATCTCATTCTGAATGGGTTCATTTAAGTTTTCTTTTGGATCTGATACACAGTTATACAAAGGCAATGATTTATATTTATACGAAATGAAGGCACACTAAATAACGAAGAAGAGTATTCACAATTCGCCATATTGTAAATGAAAATTTTTGCAGTGTTGGCTGGTGTTGAGTAGGCAAAATATTCACACGATTTCCATTGAAATGTTTTTTTTGCGTCATGTTTACATATACCCAACGCAACGATATGTGAGGAGTGCAAGGCGGAGTTAAGGTTTAAGTGGAAAAAGTAGTTACAGCTTGCCGTTGCCAACAGAGCCAAAGGAATTTCGATGGGAAATCCCTATCCTATCCCAGAGGCTTGACGGTGTTATTTTCAATAATTTATTGGGCTGTCGATTTCGGTTTCGGCAGAAAATTATCCTAAATAGAAAACGTCAGATTCTCCGAACGCTGAATTATGGTTCAAGTGGAGTGATTTACCACATTTCCACATAAATGACGTCACGCTTTTTCAGTGCTGTCATCAGATTAAAATCACGCATAACTCGACAAGTATGCACTTTTTTGAGTCAATGGTGTGTTCTAACCTCCATTTGCGTGCGTATTTGGGTGAGGAACACACCATTTTAATCGGATGACAGCACTGAAAAAGCGTGACGTCATTTGTGGCATCGATCCCTAAATGATGTTTTTCTTTCATACAACCAATGAACCAACTTTTCGACAGCGTCAAATCTTATGTGAAGAGGCACCACACACTTTACATAGAATTTTACGTTGTCAAAAAGTTGCCTCATTGGTTCTGGTGGTGTAGCACTCAAACCGTGTTCACATGAAAAACATTGTGTTCACTCCTGGGAAAAAGTCCAACTTGAGTGAGTTTACCACTCTCGCTTTGCTCCGGCTGCAAGATCTTATTGGAAATGCCTATTTCCTTCCCTCAGTAAACAAATGACTATCGAATTGATGTATCAAACAATATGAAAGCGTTTTGCGCATGTACTCGAGATTACTGTAAAGTAATCAGTTTTTCGGTCAGACTTATATGGCTGATTCCTTGATCTGTCCCGTGATGATCGAAATTGAGCCTTGAAATAGCTCGGAGTCGGTAGGACTTTTCTTGTACCTTCACGGAACCTCATCTGCTGTCTGTGAATCGTTTGGTTCAAACTGTGTGAGTCACTGGACAAAGTCATATCCAAAGGGTCATCCCCGTAGTCCTGAGCTCATCATGCACACTGGCATTTTATTCGATACAAATTCGTCGAGTCAATTTATTTTCATGTCTTTATCGGTCGGACTTAGCGTTGTAGTCTTAACGATGAGAAGAGTTACAGTTTTATAACATTCTCAAGGTACACTGTCCGATTTCCATGTCTCTATGCTAAGGCCGTAATATCTTATTACACCTTAACCGGACCCCACTTAGTGAATTATGACGACGAGGGGTCTGATCTTAACGAGCACTTTGTTTCTATTTCCATGTGTAATAGTACGCCTGATTGAACTTAAAAAGCACACACATTCAACCCGACGACAACAGAATGTTATATCTTCAAAATTGGGCTTTAAGTTGATAATATGAAAGTACACGTGTGTTCGCATAACCTATTTAGTTTGTTAAATGGCTTACATTGAAATTTATGTGTCATCGTGTTCCATACAATGTTCCGTAATACTTTAATGGAGAGGAAAAACACATTCGGGAATAATTAGCTTGAGTGCGAAATATGTTTCTCGTGTCGAGATAAGTAAAGAGAAAATATAATTTGTCGAATGGTCGTTGCGGACACATACATATTAAAGTAGGATGTGAAACTCTTGATGCTGGGTTTATGGAGAATTGAAGTTTACCAGCAGAGACTAGTTACTATACAAAATGTTTGTTCTTTGTGTGTATGAATGAGCCGTAATAAAATATCAAAATTCAAAACGCAAAACTTCATATGAATTCTAGACTCCAACATGTCACGGCCAGCGAAACGATCAAAGCTCAAAGCTGGTGAAATAACCTACGAGTCTCTGTTCTCCCAGGAAATGAAGTCTGACAAATCAAAGAACCCAAACAAATCAGATTTATCTCAGTGCACGAAAACTGACTGCAAAATTCTCGACATTATCGCAGTGTCGTGCCAAACAAATCGCCAGATGATGCCGATAACTCAGCCGATACTTGCACCGTTATGGCATGAACCATCCAACGACGACACCACCGAGAAGACAATGTACTATGTACGTGGTACCGATGTGGATCTGAATAAATTGGATGAAACTGGTTTGGCGGGTGGTAGTGATACGGAACCACAAATTGTATACAAAGTTGTGCCGAACACACATGCGCATGTCATTCGGTATGTGATGGCTGAGGATGACGAGCCAATTAACGAGAATGAAATCCTCGAACTTGTCGACATATCCAATGATCGAAGGAGTGCGGTTCGGTGTAAGACTGGTGATAGCATAACTACTGCAAATATAAAAACGGAAAAGCTTGAACAGAAGAAATCAGGAGGGAGTCCGCCAAAGGAAAATACGGACCTAAAAGACAAATGTCGAGTGCTTGAGTTAAAATGTAAATGGTCCGATCAGAAGATGGCCGAAATGCAGTCCGAAATGAAGAAGCTAAAACAAGAGATGATGGAAATCAGGCAAAGTCAAACTCCAGCACCAGTAACTGTAAGACAGGGTAAGACGATGACAACTGATTTTCTTCGGTTTAGAACGCAATATTTAAGCCCAAATCAATTACCATTTAGGTGCGAGAAAGGTGGAACAGCTGAAAATCGAGAATCGACAAATCAAAGAGGAACTTGCCTGGGAAGATGATGATGTTGAGTATTTGGATGTAATGATGCTAGATGAAGACTTCGTTGACGACGAAGAAGAAGACAGTCAACAATGATTATATTGAAAGAAAATTGATTAAAAATTCCTTTTTCCTATTGCGAGTGTTTTATTTTGACTCACTGAAATTCACCAAAAGTAGGAGGAAAACAACGACAAGTGAAATAATTCCAAGCAAACAAGTTCTTAAGATTAGCTGAAAGAACCTCCCGATACACACGCCTGAATCCGATACATACGTTTACCTAGCACTCTATACTATGCTGTGTTGCCTTGTTATGCTGATCCCAAACCTTTCTTCCTGTAATTACTTCTATGAGTAGTCTGAACGTAAGCACAACGAATTAACCATTCACAAATGACCAATCAGTACTATTATTGTCTGATCGATTGTTCCTTCTCATCTAAGTATTTTCAACAAATTGCTGGGAAATCTTCTACTTCATTAGTTTCAATGTAAAGAACACATTGGACATTGAACATTGGACATCGATAACAGATGACCTATCCTCAATGAACTATCCACCTTTCCAAACGAGAGAGAGACCAGTTTGTTAGCTGAGACCAGTTGCCGCTGGAGGTATAGCTGTCAAAA
>JANTFA010202853.1:0-17360 GCA_026413405.1 Phytosciara flavipes
AATACAATTTTCTATTATCTTCAGCCATAACACTGGCTTAAACCATCATACCACAAATCACCCACTAAGTACATATACATCGTTGTACTGTACACACATATTTCACAAATGCGGTATATATTTGAGCTTAAGTTTATCTTCCTCTCTCTTATAAGACTTTATCAGCAATGTGATCAAATAACTGGGTGACATGTAGTTGTGGTGTGTTTTTTACAGTGTATTTTTGCTTGAAGAAAGCGTTTCGTTGGTTATCTTGACTGTTGCTCAATTATGCTATGCGTTGCAAGAAGCCATCAGCTTGTCATTTGTTATGGAAATCATGTATTAAATTGTGAAGTAAAAGGTTAATTGGGTTACCACCCAGAGAACAATACGCTGCCACAAGTCTATAGAAAAGTAAAAGTTTGTTTCATCATAAAAAGCTTTTTCCCAAATTCCGAAGAAAATATCTCTAAGAAACTTGGAAAGTTTACAAAAAGAAAGTTCAATTCGAACAGAAACCTAAGTTTGTCCATCATTTTACTTTGTGTCTTAGTTTATTCAATGAATTTAGTTTTATATCAACTTATTTATTTGAATAGGATCTCGTATTCATGGCTCTTCTCTTTACACCACATACATTCATTATGGCTGTATTGAATTTGTACAATGAACTTCTTCTTTTCGGACAAAGTTTATCCAAACTACTTCGTTAATCAAACAAGTCTCTTTACCTTTACTTTTATCTGCTTAGACATCGGAGTGTAAAAGATGTCACATCGAACATCCGTTCAGAATGGAAGTGTTATGTAATTATATATGTGGAGACGATGGAACATAAAGTAGATTATGTTGGATGCGGCGAAAGTCATGCATTACATGAGGGTCAATTTTGTGATACGAGTCGAACTCACGAGTGTGTATGTAAGCAACAAGCATTGGAAGCTGCTATTTTGACAAGGGTAGGGTAAAGCTCGGAACAGATTAGGTTTTACCTGAACCTGACCTGAACCCTGCTTCTTACAATCTGCTTTAGCACCAGACCAGCTATGCATACACTAAAGTCTAAACTCAATCATTAAAGTCAAACCAAACAGAGCATTCTTGCTCTTCTCTCCAAATGCGTCACATTAAGTGATAACTAAAAGAGATAAAATCGCTGTTTCTCTTATCACTGTGTCATCATCAGTTGTTTACACTACCACCCTTTGCCATTTTTCATCTTGAACATCTGCCGTACTTTACATAAGAAACACATAAACACACATGTCTTTTATGCAAAGTACGTCCAAGCAAAAGAAATGAGCCGTTATGTGCTTCTTATGCAAAGTACGGCAAACATGTGATTGGCATACAACGTTTTGCGCAATTCAAATAAAATCCAAACAAATCTGTAGTTCGAAGTGTGAAAAAATCGTTGTTATGACATTGCACATTGGCGGTGCTAAATGAATTGCACTTCCAAAGAGTCTTATAATAATCTCAAAATATTCCAGAAAGGGTTTACCCCTGGAACGAAACCGTGTGATGAGTAATTTTCATACAACGCGAGTGAGATAAATTAAATGAGGAAATCTGATAAAGCCTTCGGAAAAATACTGAAAATCGATGGAACCTCGGTGAGCTTTGACTAGGTCTGAGGACGTCAATACTCATGTTTCACGAAACTAGATTTGTTTAAACATCGGATTATTTCGAAGTCATAAGAGACTCTTCATAAATGACGTCACGCTATTAAGTGGATGGGGTTTCAAGAAAATATAACGGTCCAAAGTACATCCAAGTTCCACCGATTTTCCGTATTTTTCCGAAGGTCATATCTTTTGACAAATTATTCTATTATGACTTCTGGGCACACAAGTTATGTAGAACCTATATGTGACCGGTTTCAAAGCCTTGGGATCAAGCCGTATCCAAGAATATATAAATAAGTCGTCAAAGGAACAGTACCGATTTTGACCTTCCGAATAAATTCAAAAGAATCCCTCCACACAATATGTTTGATATATGCTTCAAACAATACGTTCGGTGTGAACGTATGTCTCGATAGCCAAATGGCTATTACAAATGATTCATATTTAGGGAAAAAATGGATTTATATCTAAGATAATGATTTGTTAGCGGGCGAGAACTTAGTTTTCTCAATCTCGCATTCGATGAAACAAAAAAATCTATTCACATGATATCAAATGGATGTATGGAAAATTGATGATTATGGCCAGGGATTAAGAAGATTAAGAATACGGGAAAGAGAAAAATAAGCCGAATGAAAGCGAAGTGGTTGGAATTTTCTTCTTCTATTAATTCGACTGTGTGCTGACATATAAAACTTACGTTTGCAACGTATAATATATCTCTTACGAAAATCAACCACTTAACCGAAAATGCCGCAGGTTAAATTAAAGTTTAAAACTTTTACACAGCCAAATGATAAAGTTTTATATTTTTATGTGAAAGTGGTGGAAAATTGAGCGCACAGAAAAAATATTATTTTATCGTGTAACGTACGGGGAAAGTGCAGTTATACGGGTGGGTTGGATATACATAGCCTCCATAAAAAGAGGGATTTCTCATCATTTTTTTCATCGTACATTATAATAATCTAGGAAAAAAAGAGGCGGCACGGCCCTTTTGTTTTCTTGTTTTTCGCTGTCATTAATCATTCATTAGATGATGGTTTATATTTATGGCAGTTAAACGCTCCAGTTCTCGAGCACAGAGAAAAAAACAACACCAAAAAGTAATTTTCTTTAAAAGTGCTTTAAAATGTTTCCATTCTCTAGATTATTAGTCTGCAAAAGTTGGGACACAGTGATGTGTATAAATGTACATTCATATAGCTAGAGACTTTCAGCCATAAAGTGGCTGTGTACTTTGAAATGATTTGACAAGATTTAACCTTTGCGTATTTATGATATTTCCGAAAGGATGAAATATTGTTGCTCGTTAACGATACTGCAAAAGTGAATTATACCCAGTGCGTATTAATCAAATTGTTTGGGGCACTTCTAGAGTGCTCTCCTACTCAACTGTTGTGTGTGTGTGTGTATCATACCCAAGCCTTGACAAAAACATGTACACACTTTTCAAGTATTGTTTGCTGGTGAAAGTTATGTGTTTTTGGATAATAAATCGTACCCCCGTCTGTTGTTATTATTAGCTGGGCTAAACTAATAAGTTACAGTAATTGTAGAGAAAGAAATGGTCTGACGGTCGACGGTCTTCTAAATGTCAGAAAATATTTAGCAAAATCACAACACTTTCAGCTATCTTATGTTTTAATTGTGATGAACTGACCTATTACACTGGACCACACTTGTCCATTTAGCGTTGACATAATGTCGAGGGGGAAATTACTACGAAAAGTTGGGTAACATCGACGTAACTCCCAAAAAGAGTGTGATCCGAAAGTCATGTTAAGTCACAAATGTCCTTGTAAGTCATGCAAGGCTCCGGCAATTATTCCATAAGTAGCGAAAGGTCAAAGATGCGTTACACCTCTGTTGGGAGTAGTTTTCCCCTCGCATAATATTGTGTCATATGTACAAGTACAATCTCCAGACTAAAGTTATTGAATCGTCAAAGGTTAGGTGAATGGCAAACTTTCACCCTACTCTCTCGGTCGATAAATGCCAGTAAATCGGTGACATTTTATGTTAATTATGTCTGCAACAGAATCCATTGAGAGGCGAAACTTTGCGCATAAATACTCAGACAATTCATGGAATTTGAAATTAATCATTTTTTTCTCTCAATTAAGTTTGACATTTTAATCAACGTGGACTTTGATAGCATTGAAAGCGTGGCCTTTTGGTGACATTAGGGGCATGGGATTTTCTTTATTCAAAGATTTAAAGATGTCGTAATGGGGAGAGGTGCCGAACAGTAAATTAAATGTCACAACTGTGGTAAAACATATTGACGATACGACTCAACGAGAAGAACATTTTCTAATTTTGTAACTTTTAGAGGCAGATTCAATGAGCTGTGCGTTCAGAGAATTTCACAAAATTGATCCAAATTTCTGATGAATTTCTTAAAGTGCCCCGAAGTAAAGTGGAAAGCTCATGTGATCTGCCACGTTGCTTGCTGAAACTAAAGCAATTTCAATCATTCTCGCACAATTAATATTAATAATTACGATTTATGCAGCTCTTATGTGCCGTACTTCCTTGATTATTATCCGAAGCAACCAGTTGGTAATAATGACCGAATTGTATGAATCTAATGAACCATGTAATTGGAGTAAATAACTAAACCATTAGAATCCATGTAAAATCAACAATTTGTAGAATAGTTGATGCAAAAGGTGTCAGCAGTAAATGCCATAGAAGATAATAAAGTTCGTTTGGTTTCACTTGGAGTGATAGTGGAGCACTAAACTAAATTTATGTTAGAAACAATGAAGATTCACAAAGTGTGAACACAACATCATCTTTCCATTCCAGTCGTACTCGGGGGTCTTCTATAGTTAATGGGACCACTATGTGCCACTGAACCAATATTGTGTTTCATTTCATAAATTTCCATGATTGTCGTTTCGTATATTTTGTTAGTTGATCAACCAGAAAATGTAAAAAAAAAAGAAAAACTCTCCTATGAGACACACTCACTTTATGTCTCGTCGACAAATCGACTCTCACTCAGATACATTTTCATAAGAAACCCCTCCGTACGTGTTCACTGTTCATGAATCATGAAAAAACATTATGGTCGTGCACGGTGTACCAGTGATAGATTTTTGAAATACAATTTTAGCCTCGATTCTTGCTGAACCGTATCTTTTCGGTGAACATTATATATTGCAGCAGAATCAATAAAAATCAAATTCAAACGGATGGATCCGTTTTCACCAGTAACCAAGTGAAACAAAACCAAGCATTAAACGAATGAACGAATAGATATTTTAAAATAGGTTAGATGGTAGACGAAATACAAGACGATTTTCGATTTTGCCATTGAGAGACGACAACAACAAGAAGAAGAATCGACGACTTCACAGACATGATGGAAAAATTGTGATTTTCTTTTCCCAGTTTCGGAAATTGAAAATTTCCGAGAAAAATGTGTCGGTGCGGACGATTTAATATTTTATGTTTACGTCAGAAAAGGACTTCTGACGAGCCTAATTTTTTCTTTTCTCTTCTCTTTGCGAAAAGGGCGTCTCTTCGGCAAGTTTCTAATTTCATTTGAAGAGGTCAAATGTTAAATGGAATAGTACAAAAGAAAAATCTTCCAAAAATCTTCACATGAAATAAAATCTAAAATTATGATTCTGTATGTTGTCGTCCATCCATTCTCGCCATACCCTGTCCATATGTGTCCTCTCTTCTAATTAAAATAAATTTTATTAATTCCCATGAGAAATTTCTTCTTTTTTTTTAAAAAAAAGGGCCCGTCAAATGATAAAAAGTCCGGACTTTAATTTAACTTGTCTGTGAATAACACGATGTTAACAAGATTATTATGTGTCCCGTTTTTTAACAGGTTGCTAAATGTTATGATGAAGTGACAAGACATAGGACATGTCCGGACATATGTATGAAAAACAATTATAAAATGTCAGTACACGAAAATGTCAATTCAACATTAACACGGTTCCATTAACGTATAAATTTGAATGCAAATAATCAAAAATATTTTGCCATGCCGATAATGAATTAATGAAATCATCAACATGCTATCTGCAATCTACCGTTTCCGCTGCTTCCACCAATTATATATCTATTTTATGATGTCGTGTGATGTTATATGCTAGGGCGATGGTAATAATGTTGCTGTAGCGACAACAAAAACAGCGGAAAAGATCGTAGCAGACGCTTCGACGGAGAACCGTACGATCCCGTATAACTAGAGCGTATGTAACCCTTCTACATATACTTACGCAACCCTACTAGCGTGACCCTGACCGCATATCTAGTACGAAAAACTTTTATGAAACATATACGTGGTGTAAATGGCGCAAAGCTATAAAAGCCCGCACGAAGTACAGTCACCTGAAGCCAAGGCTATATACTGCTGTGTAGGTCACCTCGATCGCCATTTTATTAGGTACGCGGTTACACACAAAAAAGAATTTATGTACTACATACGTAGTTGTCAAATTTGAGGATCCACCTACTCGCGAACCTGCATCGAGGTGACCTTGACCAAAAACTCATAGAGCCCTAAACTAGCAGCCTCAGTTCAACAGCTCTTACCCATATAAAGCCCCAAACTAGCACTTTAAAATCGAGGCCCAAATCACTGATCCAACTCCATTCCCCTTGTAAATATAAAAAGAATCAAGTTGAACTTACTCGATGTATTCTCGAAAAACATTTAGGGCCGATTGCAGGTTTGTCTTAATTACAGAATTCAAGTTTCAGGTCAGATCAAAAATTAAGATTTCAGATTCAGGTCAAAACAGGTTCAGGTTTCTTGTTCAGGTTATTTCGGATTGTCCTCACCCGTTCCCATACCTTCCTGGTACGGCCGACTAGCTCGACTGACTCTATGAGATCTAACTTCTGATCCCGTCATTCGATTTCCACTGAATTTCACTGAATAGGTGTTTATTTTCACTATTTACAAGCTTTGTACGAGTAGAATTGCCGGAATTTTACGCGAGAAACCTCAGCCCAACCTCCAAAATATTTCTAATTTGACTAGTTTGACTATGAGAAAAGAAATTTATTGGATTCTCACTTGATTTACTCAAGTTATGCGATACACGGAAAGACAGACATTTTCTGATGTTGATTCAACACCTATATGCCAAGTTCACTGCTCTTACCGCCTTACATAGCATCCTAGCAATGCTAGGAGAAAATTTTGAATTTTGGAAATTTGGGAGAACACTCTCAATTTCTTCATACTAAATTTAGTGTAACATTGCCAATTTGTAAGGGAGAACACCAAATTTGCTGGGAGAACACTTGTAAGATTTCTGACCCATGTGCTACAAACGGCATTTCGATTCTAATTGCGTTCTCTCTGTACCTCGTACGGGGCTGAAAACCTGATGGAAAAAATATCGCAACAAAACTCTTGCTATATCTGCAGCACAGCGAAATTTAATTATGTTGTTCAGTTTAGTGCTACGTGACCAAAAATTTAAAAGACAGATCCGAACGAAAAAGTTTGTTCTATCATCATTTTCCATCTATACATTTTTCGTTTTTCTGCCATTATAGAAGATATCACCTTCAATCCTTGTACGATGTTCGCATTTTTCATATATATGTTTTGTGTGGATGAGCTTGAAGCCGGCGGAAAAATAGGAAAAAAACGGACAAAAGCTACATGTGAGACCAAGTGACTTGAAGTCTGATATTTATGTTTTGCCGCTCTGGTAGCTACCATATTTTTCTTGTTTTTTCTATGTTCATCGAAGATATTATAATTCGACATTTTTCTTTCTCTGCAACTGAGTATCGAAATACGACATGTTCCTATATCGGTAGCTAGCTAGATGTAGATGTTCCCATTCTAAGGGGGTCTAAGAACCGTAATTTTTAGCGTGTGGAACACTACGTCGCGTCGCGTATAAGATTTCATAAGAGCACGATGAAAGTCAGGATCGTCTCAGGTGTGAGACAGAGTGACACCATCTCACCGATGTTATTCACATCAATTCTGGAGAGGGTTTTCAATAAGTTAGACTGTAGTGAAATGGGAATTAACGTAAATGGAGAATGTCTGGATAATCTCCGTTTTGCAGATGACATCATCCTTATGGCAGGTAATCAAGACTAAAGGTCATGTTGGAACATTTAAATGGGTCAAGTAAAGTTGTTCTCAAGACGAACTTATCGAAGACCAAAATAATTACAAACATTGACGAGGACAGAGATATATAAAATTGGTGACACTGTCATCGAACGACTCGATAGCTATGTGTACCTCGACCATAAACTGAAATTGGGTGTGGATGTGGACAACCAAACTGCGTGAAGTGAAGCGTAGAATGGGGCCGGGATTGGGAAACTTAGACTTATTTTTAAAAGCAATGGGAATATCAGTCTCAAACCTAGAGTATTGGAAACATGCGTAAACCTTAAGAAAGAGACAGAATGACAAATCAATGGATTCGACAGCAAACCAAAGCCGTTGATGTCATGGAAAGAATATCTTGTCTGCAGTGAAATTGAGCGGGACATACTGCAAAAAGATGGACGTTTGATCAAACCAATCATGAACTGGACACCATCTTAACCCAAGACCTAGAGGCAGACTACCAGAGAGGCGGACGAATGAAATCACAAAACTTCTAAAAGAAGAAAACTAAGGAATTGACAAGCAATAGATGGTTCGAAATAGAAGAAAATCGGGGAGGCATACATTCAGCTCAGCAGCGGATACTAGCAGGCTTAAAAAGAAGAAGAAGAAATTCCACATTATGTGAGGAAGAATACGTCATGCAATGTCGATCAAATTCGAAGATTAATTTTTTGCATTGAAAATTTTGATTTCCTTAGTTTATGTCTATGTCAAGGCTATGTCCGAAAAGCTCGGAAAAAATCAACATTTCAAAACATGACACACAATATACTAAAATGCTGCTTTTCCATTTCTTTTTTGTGGTGGTTGTTGTTGTTCATTTTCTTTGTGCGTTTTAGTCCAAAAAACATTTTTAACCACAATGCCCATGGCACACAATAAACTTTCATCACTTTTGGCATTGCGATAAAGAAAAAAAAGTATTGAGTTTCGATGTCGAAACGGAACACAATGGTTGATGGTAATGTATAATACAACACAAACTCGGTACGGTTCCCTTAATTTTCCATTACGAATGTGATGGAGAGACCTTAAACGAATATATCGCACTCGATGACAGAAGCTAATTTAATTTTCGTGGATTTTCAATTCAATTTTTTTTTTCAAAAAAACATTAGAACAAACAACTAATTGACGTGGATTCAATTAAAGAATTGAAACCTCTCTCAATTATCCCATATCCAATCATTTTATTGTTTGATTATTTAGGATGTGTAGTATACAACAATGAACAGATGTTCTGCCTGCATGAATAATTGATCGTAATGGCGATGATGAGCTGTCGAACCTGTTGTTCATAATTATTGAAAACACTTTAGAACATAAATTAAATGGAAATTAATTGGAAAAATGCTTTTTGATGGAAATTAATTGGAAGTAGTAATTTATGTAACAAGTTGCGAAAAGTGGTATTTTTTGTCACTAGATGACATATCTAATAATGTGATGTTACAAACGAGCGAGGCGAGGTGTGACAAAAAGTACCACAAAAATTGGTTCACTGTGTTTATATATCTCAATGGCCGAATGGTAACAGCTCAATAGCATAGTGGTCAGGTCGTCTGCTTTTCACGAAGCGATTGAAGTTGCCAGTGCTGAGAGTTCGATTCCCGACGAGTGTAGTGTATTGGATTCATAAGCCACAGCGGTTGTTGTTGGTTTTTTACACATAGAAAAATATGATTTAGTCCATTTAGTCCAATACGATTTAGTCCGTTTAGTCCAAGAAGTGTGTTACATCGACTATACTGTTCTGCGACCTCGACAACGACGCTAGACGGTTCAGTGCCACTTCAATTAAGGTTTGAAAAAGATAAAGAGATCAAGATTGACTAAATTGCTAAACGAGTTTTGTGGACTGAATGGACTAAATGGACTAAATAAAGTGAGACACTCTCGGGTTCGAGTCGTAGTTGGTATGCTGGCATTCTACTGTAACTTAGGTTTGTTGTGCAGCTCACCACGGGCACAGTAAAAACTTTCGGTATTGAAAGGATCTCAAAAGGTGGAACCACAATCAGCAATCTGACACAGCAAAGGGTTGTTACTGCGGATTTATTATAATAGCCGAATGGTTAGAGGTGTTGCTTGATAAATTTTCAGCTTTGGTGTTGAGGGTTCGAGGTACGGTCGAGGCAGGATTTCTATTTACGGTTAATGCTTCAAAACGAGTGACTTGGATTGTCAGTTACACCCACTATACATAACCCAAATGATTCATGAAAAAGTTCACTTTCTGCAGCGCCGTTGCAGAAAATAATATTTTCATTTCAAGAAAATCTTTTGCGGATGCATTTCTACGGAGATAATTGACTGGGTTAATGGTACTATTTTATGGTGTGTTATGAGCGTTGTTTAGGTTCGACTGAACATGTCATAAAATGTTTAATCTTTTTTCTGAGATTCTGACCGTATAATGTAGCATTATATAGCGAAGGCCATTGAGAGGCCATTGAGAATCGTGTTTGATGGGTTTTTGTTGGATTATTCCGGATTTTATATTTATTAATATTAAATGGACATCACGAGCATCACACGGTTTTTATTTTCTTTCCATAATCTTTATAACCGCATGAGATTTATTCATTGTTTCCAATAACATAAAATGAAAATTGTTTTTCCCTTTCATTTTCAAGTTATTTATTACACACTTTTTTTGGGAAGGCGGATGGGGGGAAGGAGGATGTCTTGAAATCATGTAAATGAATCCGGGTGTTTGTCGTTTTTGTTTGGTTTTTCGATAAAATAAATGAAAAACTTTTGCGAGTAATTTAACATTATAAATTGTACGTGTGTGTTTGTGTATGTTTGCTTATAAGGTAGATATTTGCCCATTAAATTACAACAATTTTCAGACAATAGAGCATTTTCCCAGTGACATCAACAACAACGCTTTTTAAACTTTCGAAAACTTTGCATTTCCTCTATTTGCCAGTGAGATGAATTTATTTCAAAAGTTTATTTTTTGGCAAAATGTCAAGACTGAACTGGTGGGTATTATCTACTCTGAAAATGTTTACATACGAATAAGGTAGAAATGAATTTTTTGTTTATTTATTTGTTAATATTCATATTGTTCGTGTTCAGGGAAATGGGGAAAATATTTTAATCCGGAAAATGTACACCGGAGTCCGGTGATCGGACTAAAGCTGAGATGATTTTTGTCATAACATTTTGACAATAACATGTTTGACATGAAAGCTTTTGTATGGCACTATGAAGTATGAAAGCTTCCAGCTTCCTACATCTGCCTTTGCACCAATACTTTTTTCACTTAAAGTGACGACATAGTAATTTGAAATTGAAATTTTTTCGCTAAGGCTTTTTTTACTTAAAAAAATTTTCATTTCCTACAAGTTGATGGGCTAAATTAATTCAATGGAAATAATATAAGATTATCGGCATTGAATGGAAACAAAACAGTTAACGGTCGCGTGTATATTACACACAACGAGCGAGCTTGCGATCAAGCTTGTGTAATATTTCCAAGTTTTCGTTGTTTGCTGATGACCTGAAGCTTCACAGGGTGATAAATTCCGCCCGTGACTGCAACTCTCTCCAGGCAGATATCATTGCACTACAGCAGTGGTGTGAGGTTCACACTGTGAGTTCAACGGGCTTGAACTGAGTGTTGGAAAGTGTAAGGTGATCTCGCTCTTTCGTTGTTTTATGGCTACAAGATTGGTGACTTAGCTCTAGGAAGAGTGAGAGAGTTCCGTGACTTGGGTGTTATCATCACCGAGAATCTCTGCTTCAAGAAGCATGTAACTACGGTTGTGGCTAAAGCTTATTCGATGCTGGGGTTTGTAAAGAGGATCTGCAAGCGATTTAAGAATGTGAGAGCATTGAAGAGTGTCTATTGTCACGCTCACGTGAGGTCACATCTTGAGTATGCGTCAGTTGTCTGGTTTCCTTATCACAGTACGCTAGTGGACAGTATTGGATAGATCCAAAGGAAGTTTGTCATGTACGCTCTCCGTAGCTCGGTTCGGAGGGATGTGCGCTTTTTTCGTATTCGACCTACTGAGAGGAAATATTGATGCTTAGAATGAGGATTGTTTACCTTGACCGCTACTCGTACTTGTGTTAGTGCTGTTTGTTGGCGTATTTCTAAGCACTTTTACTTAGTCCGTTCTTCTCATCACAGGATGAAAAATGCTCAGGTGAGCTTTGCTTCGATGGTTATTTCCATCACTCACACTTAACGTGAAATGAGGGGTAAGGGAAGAGGATTCTAACCTCTGTTTGTTTTCGAGTTATTACTGGGTCGTCCCTAAATGCATATCTAGTCCGTTACTAAATCGTACCGTAAAAGAGCCTGGCGCTGCCGTACCATATTTTACTTTCGACGTTCAGATTCCTTTTGACATTTGGTTTCCCTAATATGTATGCGAAAAACGTCACACACACATTTAAAAATGATTTTTCGTATCAAACTGTCAATTTGTTATATTGAGAGACCCCTTGCTACATACTGGCTGACAAGTGAATATGAACGAATTATAGTTGATATACGAAATAAGCTGAACGAAAGAAATTGTGGTTTGTTTACGTTAAATGGAATTCATCCGAGTTCCTCAAAAATTTTCATATTCACTTCCCCGTTCGTAACCTGTTTGATGACATTACGTTTATATTCTCACTAGTTTGTATTCTTCTCCGCAGGAGGGAAAGAAATTTTTTTCTTTCGTGTCATCAAAATAAGCTATGTGCTGGGAATTACCTATGAACATGCTCAACGAACTATATTTAACAGGAACAAACAACAATTTCTGTCGTTTGTATTCATAAATTTGGATAGAGAAAGGGGCAGTTTTCTTCGATACTGTAAATGTAAAGCACAAACACTTCATTTCGCGTCGTTCAAACCACTGCCTAGATCGCTGACGTTATTTTGTTAAAAAGATGAAAATATTTGAACGAAATGATAAAAAATGTAAATTTGGGTCGAATACAAAATATTTCATCGGGTCATCAATTTTGAATGCATTTGCGAGATTTACTTTGGCTTCTTCTTTCGCTGGGACGAAGTTTTTGCTGCTGGGAGAGACAGCGTACTAAAACATTAAAACAAAGAATTTAGATTTACTGTTTGAAGCCTTGTAAAAATAGTAATAAGTGTAAGGTCAACTAACACCTTGTCAGATCTTTGACATTAGGCGAGATAAATCGATATACATAGTCTATTTTGGCTACCTAGGCAACTCAGGTAAAACGACGCGCCTGCGTGTACTGCATTAGAACCTGTCAAAAGAGTCGAAAGCAGTATTAACTGAATATAAACAGAAAAGCAACATTTTCTTAGGGTTACGGACTGTATAAATAACTGATATGCCGAATGACACATACACACGTGCATATACTGTAACCTACATTTTAACATTGCGTTGGAACAACATTGTAACAACATCTTACAACGTGTAGCATCAATGGATGGGTATGTGCGATTCATCCATCTAGACACTGGAATTTATCCCTTTAGACGAATAAATACTGTCAATAAATTCACGTTTAACATCTCAAAAAATTGCTGCTAAAGTGAGACTTATCGTCACGTATACAATGAAATAAGTACCCGTCATTCATAACATCGTATACATAACATAGCACGTTGTGTAAGTGACAGTAAGTGGAACAGTAAAGGTAAATGGAGCATTCTGATTCCTTAATTAATATGATGGAACGTTTTGACATCATCACCAACACTGTCTATATTCAAAGTAAATTCCATGAATCCTCCCCAAGATTTAAAAGTAAAAATTAATTTCCATAATTTATGCAATGATTTAGATAGGGAAGTAACAAGTAAGCGATCTCAACACAGCACAGAATTATCTACGTTTAATCTCAAAGCTGAATTTTTTGTTTTCGAGTCTATATAATTCGTTCGTAATTCCGAACAGGCGCAGTTGGTCAATTTCCATAAAAGCGCTTCAATGTAGTGAAAAAGGCTCGTTTGGATTTGAGAAAAACGACGCCCCATGTGGTCGTTGCTAACCATTTTAGCTTGCGTCCATAAAATGCGACACAGAAATACACTTTGCACTCAGTTTTTATCTAGTTTATAGTTAATCTAATGCCTTTTCACAGACGGCAGACATACTGAAAGGATGTTTATTGAATATGATGTCTAGGAAGTTTTGACAGGTTAAATCTTTCCCTTCATTTGTTTGGGTCGGAGTATTCCTGAATAAGGGCAAACCTTTTGTGGTTGCCTAAAGGTGTCAAGTCAGTAATGAAACAAGTCCGTTTGCCTATCTGTCACCACGATAAGGTGATGCTAGTTTAAGTTTGAATTTGAGCCTAATCGGTCGAGTTAATCTAGAGATATGGTCGAGTTATATTGCTATTTTGGATGTCTTGTTCAGGTTTCTTCTATTTATTTCCAAATGTATCGCTCGCACAAATGTGATAAGTTTACTGAAATCAGATCGCGGAATGGGACGTTAGAGCACATAAAGTAAGTCTTGGCTTTTTGTTTCTTTAAGAGGAAATGGCGATTGTCGTGCTGTTTACGCAATGACCTAAAAATATGGCCAGCAGCCGCCATTTTGAAATTGTTTTCTTCCTATTTTTCGAGTAAATTTCTTCTTTCGTTCGGTGGAAATTTTAAATTAAAATTCTTATGGGATATTGCTGTATGCAATTTTAACAGGAGATAGAGACAAGGAAAACTAGCCATATTTTGTACACAACGCGTAACGGTCCCCTTACGGCTCTACCTCTACATACACTTTGTTATATCAGATTATCATCGCTCATTTCCACACTGTGTTCCTGGATGAAACAAATCAACAGTTCATCCATGTTAGGCTGCCAGACTCTTTATCCCAACATTTCAGCTGTTTCGTAAAAATGTTTTTAAAAACGGAGCATTTTCAGTTATTAGAATAGCAATATTGAGAACCTTTTCATCGTAGTTCCTTTTGCAAAGAATTCCCCAACGTCGTCGTAATATTTTCATTGATCCACAAGTCAACTTTTACGCATTTGGTGCTTGTCAAATATGAAAGCTTTCTAAGAGATTCTCCGAAAACCAATGAAGAAAAGTGCTCTGCCTGCCACCTTAAAGTATGTTTCCCACGTCTTCTTTATCGCGTTATGGAACGACAAAGGAGAAGAAAATGCTTACAATTTTGAAGCGAAAACAATATGACGTGATCCCATGCCGAGCTAAGGAATTACCCATTCCATGGGCTTCTATATATCGAAATTCATTACATTAAGCTGAAACTACTCAGTTTTTCTTTCGTAAAAGATCTTCAACCGAAAACTTGTTGAAAATTTATATATCACATTCCGACCCCCACATTGAGGGAATATGTTCGTTCAACATAATTTTATGTGAGTAGATATAGGTATAAGGTTGATTAACCTACCCCAATATTCCGATTATACCACGAAAACCTTTTAAATCAAAGATTTTTTTTCAGTCATAAAAGATTTTCTGTAGAAATTTTCTTAGGCATGGGTGGGCATGGGAAAGATTGGATATATAAAATGGATGTGGTGTGGTGTGCTTACATTCCCAGTATTTAGTTTTTTGGGGTTTGTTTACGAGTGGATATGTGAAAATAAAACTTTTTTTTTATTCGAGTTGTTTTTCGATTTGTCTGGTTTTTGTTTTAATTTTATTTTTTGTTGTTTTTAAATCCACCTAAAGTGTAGATGCGTATGAATACACAAATAAAATCCAAAAAGCCACACCGAGGAAACACAGCATACAAACACGTAGGTGTATATGTAGCAATCCACGACCTTGTCCCGTGGTGAGTAACAAAGTTTAAACCAAAATATCTCGAAATCCGATCTTTTCTTAGAGCATGTTTGATTCATTCGAAAGAGGATACCAGATGAGGTTGCTTTAAGAAAAGCCTCACTAATTCCGAGCTATTTCAATACCCAGTTCGTTAGTCACGGAAGAAGGTTTTGGAATTTGCCATATGTATGCACAACAACTCCCACATGAAACCAACGAATAAAAATTCATTTATAACATTCACCGAGTATCAATGTGACAATATGGCAGAGAGCTTATAACGAACGCAGAAAAAAAAACAGATTTTCCAAATTTTATATATGTACCAAGTGTGCCTGCGGGAATGGGAATGGGGGTAAATACACACGATTATTATTCACTCTATGCTTCAAATAAAAAAGTTCAAATTTTAACCCAAAAAAAGCAGATGTTCACTTGGAAGAATCACGACTTCTGGGTGTTATTGCCAATTATAATGAGAGAGGAAAAAAAACTTCGTTTGAATATACAAAAGTGGTAAAAAGAAAGAAAAAAAAGCCGAGTAGACGAGGGCATTTTGCGCTTCCCTCTTTCGCAATATAATTTTTTGTTTATTCACGCTGAAAGTTGAATTTAAACATTCGACGAGTTCAGGAAAAAAGAGAAGCGAAAAATTGGATTTAGCCCCGTGCGGAGTACAGAAGACTATTAGGATTGAAATGCCATTTGTAACAATTGGAATTCGAAGCAGACGGTAAGAGCGATGCATTTGGCAGGGTCGGGCTCAAAAAAGCCCTCCAGGGAAAAACTCAAAAGGCCCACATGTTCGGGCGATTGTTTTCACTTAGGTTTAGGTCCATGTTCTTCCACAACTCGTTCTAATTGAATAAGGTCAACGAAAACAGTTAGATTGTTGTGGTTTCAACCCATGTCACATCACACCAAGTTTCTTCGTACAACCATTTGGGAATAACTATAGATGCCGAATCAAGAACTATAAAAAAGTCCACCCGTCCGTGTATCGCATAACGCGAATAAATTTCAATCGATTTCAAAACGGGTTTTTTCTGAAAGGTATGAAGCTACTTTGAAGTTTGAAAATGGATATTTTTGGACGACCAATGCCTGCTGAGCTAGGGTCATTCAAATGTCTTAGTGTTTTTTTGCTCATATCTACGGAAAAATACACGTTTTAAGTGTAAATAGAAAATCAAATCATAGGTACTGACAATAACAATCCACGGAGAAAAATTTCATTGAAATCAGGTAACTAAATCGTGAACTAGAGGCCCTAGATTGAGGTTAAATAGAACCCTAAGTGTTTTTTGCATCGAAACCGACTTAACTTCAACCAATTTTCTCGATTTTGATTCCATTTGAAAGGTATTGTAAAACTAATGCTGAAAAAAAAAGTAAATTAGATTCGGGTCAGTGGGTCACAAAGTAGGACCATTGAAGTGTTCAGTAGCAAGAAGCAAGTGGCATAAATGCTTTTCGCTAATAACTCGAGTAAATGTCACTCGATTTTCATTTTGTTTCATTTGAATTGCAAATGGATCCCGAATGGTGTCTCGGTTAAAAGTATGAATGAATGAAGCTTAGGTCTAGAATCAAGCCTCTAAGCAATGAGCTTTTTAAGACTGTGCTTCGTGTGAGGTTGATAAAGTTGGCTTTATACATATGTCAAAAAGTGACGTCTTTAATGTCAAAAAAATAAATGTTGCATGCGTTTGCAAGCAATGAACGTTCAAAGCCAGAGAAATGCTAAGTTGGTACGTACCAACTTAGCATTTCTCTGTTCAAAGCAGGTATGGTCTGTTCATACAAGCCGGAGGACATAGCGATTTCATATAAACAAATTCACCTCTCATGGGAGGTGAGT
>JANTFA010202964.1:0-17358 GCA_026413405.1 Phytosciara flavipes
AGCAGTATATTTCATATGGAGTGGGATTCTCGCTGTCGCTCGAGGATCCCACTCCATATGAAATAATCTACTATTACCAGACTACATTGGACTGTTTTTACGACAAGTGAAGTTGCACACGTCGCATTCGGCTCGGGTATGCAACTGTCAAAAAGACTTATATGAGTTCGCTTTTATCACAAAATTATTCGCTCGTGTAATGAATAACTACTTCTCGTAGCATCCAAATGTGTTATGCAACCGAGGAATGAATGTTTTTTTAGGCAGTAGATTATGTAGAGTGTGACAATTTGCAAGGATGAAGGAAGTACGTAATCTACTGTTTATTGAGGTGTGTTTCTGAAGTAATTTACATAGCAGAAGTACGTGAAGGGTTCCAAGCCCTTTTGGGTCACTTCACTCGTCAAATAAACAACTTGAAACTTCGGAAGTAATTTACTATTATTGCGAAAGGAGAAATTTGTTTCACCCGGTGCTGGTCTGACAACTTTGAAACGCTGCGATTATATTTTTACCTTCAATTGTTTTTGTGTTATTCCAAACAATCCTAAGCCCGTCGTTTTCAACATGGGGGTCAACTCAACGTCCAGTCACAGTCAATAAGAAGTACATTGCCCACTTTTACCCCAACAAAACAATCTTCTCTCATATGTTTTTAAGAGTGAAGAACAGATTTTGTTTATATTTACATTTTCTTGGTTTAGAAAATAGAATGTTTACACAGAACGATATCAGAAAGGTTACGTTCGTTTGTTCTAATCGCTACAGTAAGTAAAAAATGGGTGTCGAAAGATTATCTCGGTTCTATTTTATAATCATATGCCCCGTCCCAGCTACGTACATAAACACAGAGCAGTAAAATTGAATTTTGATTATCTTAATGGTCGTCGGTTAGAATGTTATTAGTTGTTGTCGGTAAATTCTGAAAATGAAAACAAACTTTTTTCTCGCTGAGCGTGTGATGTGATAATATGAAAATGAAATTGATTCTGCTGATTAAAAATCTGCGTCTGGGCTTCTTGATGACGATCGCATTTTTTCTTTAGTTTCCGCTGAAATAATCTCCAAAACATGAGTTTTCGATTTGAAGTTTTTGGCCTTGTACAAGGACAACATAAGCGATTACATTTACAACATTCCCAATTTGGATCGCATGGTATGCTAAAAACACTTGACCATACCATACCATTGGTGTTTAGTGTTTTGCAAAAAAGGTTTTTTTAAGAACGCATGAACTATATTGAACTATCTACAATGGTTAGTTAGTTATTTATCATCCAACTGTTATCATCTTCTGTAATAAATCCTGAAACAACAACTGATAAATCATGAACTATCCTAGCCTAGGATTCCTAGGCTTATTCTGGATTTAAGTATGTCAAGTGAATAAATACGAACTTAAGTTTTCATACTATGATTTATAATCGAATCATTCGCACAAGTTAGTTAGCTCGCGTGACGCAAGTCCACACTACAGAAGATTTAAAAAAAGGACTAAAAAACATCGAATCTTCCACTTTCCCCATGGCTAAAATGACCCTAACTCCTACTTTCTTAATCTGGCCATCAGTACGAGTTGCACGAATTCATCCAGAACGGGCGATAAATTGACTTGAATCATACCATACCCATCGTTGAGGTGGAGAATTTTTCAATTTTTCCGTTTCTTCGAATCAATAAGATCACAAATCTCACAAGTAAATGGTTTGCCACCTGAGGGGCTACTTACCCCGTTAGTCAGTGACCTTTTAGATGAACCTCTAACACAAATTCTACTACCCACGCATTGTTTGATAGCCGGATACAACGTCAATATTTGTGGAATGTCATCTTCTTCGTAGGTAAGTTTCTTTTATTGATTCTAAGATTCAGCATATCCTTTTCCAACTGCTTTTGATATGCTAGTGGGGGCTGACGACCAAAAAACCGTTTTTCTATTAGCAAAATGAAGAAATTTGGTTGCATTTGAATATTTAGGGTGTGCTCACCTAGCTATGGCACTGTTTGTAATAGTTTCGCAAAATCTAGGTTGCTGTTAGCCAATTCAGTCCTTGACTTACGACTCTATTAGCTTCTTTCAGAAAATGGACCTGTTGCGTAACTAATAGTTTTGTAGATTTGGTTATCGTCAAACAACAATCGTCGGACCAACATGTTTCGCGACATGAGCATCAACGGCTGAGACCATTCAATAAGTAAATCGAATATGACCCATTGACCCAGTAAGGCTCGAGCTACACTGATATAGCTCTCTGGCCGCCAAAGCAATATCAACGTTCAACCATTCAAAGCAAAGCCAATACGGGCGGATAAGGGTGAAGAATGGTTTCAAAATAAAAATCGACCATGTCGCGAATTAGCGAATTTATCATGTTTTATGTCAATATTATGTATTAGAGGTGCAAGATGTTCAATGTTGATAAATTTGACTAATTATGTTCGAATAACAATTTGTGGTATTCGTTGATCGAGTAGCTCAATATAAACAGTCCGACTCGGAATCGAACTATTATTTTATCAAGTTAGTTGTTCTGATAACTAAAAGTATTTTAACTGAAAATTCCTTAAAAAAATCCCGAATTTCTTATACCACGGCAAATCCGATTCATTTATTTCGGCCCGTTTCATTTCGTCTTCATTCAGCAGTTCATTGTACTTGTCACGAATAAACACACGTTTGTCGCATGATACTTCCCTGGCACGATACAGCAACGTTCTATGTGAATGGTCCTTCTCCTTCAATTTGGCTCTACGCTCTTCCTTATTTGAATAAATCTCTTCAAAAAATGGCCAGTAAAAGTCGATGCTTTTAGTTCTGTAATATCGATAGATCGAATTGGACATCAATTCCCAAATCATAGTCTTGGATTTTTGTGAACCGAACAACAGGTCGTATTTCTCTCTCACAAAACGAAAAACGTCTCTGTCATTGTTTTGCATTGCATTTTGAAATATCTCTGCATTTTGGTCGAGGAACATTTTCCGTTCAGCGGTGCTACGGTAAATCGAGTCGAAAAATGTCCAAAAAGCTTCGACAACGTAAATATTTGCATTTCGCAACAATGTCAAACGGAGGTACTGAAAATTTTCGGAAACAAACATTTTTCTCAACTCATTGTTTAATGCGTAGACTTCAGACCAACGAAGAAGAACGTCGAAAACTGATGGACTCACCGAATCCAAATCAATGGAAGAAAGTCGATCTAAAAACGTCTCATTGTTGTCCAACAGTTTCATCGCTTGCTCCCTATCGAGCTTTTGACCCATGGTTTTTAACGCATTTGAAAAGCATTCAGCTTTGCGATATTCTATGAGATCACGCAAAATGCTTTTTCCTTGCTCATCGAGTTCCACCAAGAAGTGTGCTTTTTCTTTGTTAGTCAGTGGAACAACCGGATGATTCAAAAGAATATCGAAATTGTCGATTCTCTTTGCAGAAAGGAATATCGGATTCCGATCTCTGGTTCCTTTCTTGAAGAACAAATTTTTAAAACAATCGACATCCAACAGATCACGTAATAGTTTCAGCAATCTTTCCATGAAATCAACTGTCCGATACTCAGCTGCATGATTTACTGGTCCATCTTTATAGTCAAAGAACTCGCAAAGCTCTTTTGAATTATTCCCGAAACGTTTTGCCAACATCTTAACCGTGTTAAAGTCACCTACATAGACCGCATGAACTAAAATTCCCTGAAGTTCTTTGGTAGTGTAAAACTGCTTAAAATGTTTGGCGGCACGATCCGAGGCTTCAGTTTTGGTGTCAGAAAACAACAACACGCCTTCCAGAAAGCGATTTATTTTAACATATTGATCCCAATCGGTGAGAATTGCCATCAATGTTTTCGGTATGGATTCAGTTACGTTTCGGTCCGATGAAAACAGTTGCTGATTGAAAAAATCCACAACGAAGAATTCAGCAGTGACTGCATGAATCTGATCTCTGTATATGTATGACCGGTCGAAGTTTATCGTATCGAAATCGACAGTAGTTGGTGAGTTAGGAAACCACGATTCGACCAAATCACTGTATTCGGGAAATAGCATCAGCAAAGATCGCTTCTGGTAGATCGATTCAACGTCGGTTGCGGTTAGTGATGGATATTGTGTTGAGCTGATGATGATGTTGGTATAGTGTTTGAATAATCCATACAATGTCTTATCGGCGTCATCGTCGCAATTTGTCGATTTCGCTGTTGTGATATTTGCCCATTCCGACAATTCTAACTTCCATTCGTTGTAATCTTTTGCTTTACGCCTTTCAATTCTATCCCACCAATGATTCTTTGAAAATATCCTATAACGATCTTCTATTGGGAGCTGCCTATAAATCTTCACATTAAATTCAGATGCAAGATCAAGCTTTCTAACCGTGTTGAATATCCATAGATGATTGTTAGATTGTCTTCTGATTGCATTTAGTAAATGAATTGGATTGTGGGCAGCTTTGGTATTGGCTTCTGTCGAAAGCGTACAAAGGAAAACGACTCGATTGCTGGCAAAAAAGTCTCGGAACGCGTGCTCTTCAAAATGGGTTAGGTTTAGAACATTCTTGGAAACATACTCTAATATCGAGTCTCCGTTTGCATACGGCTTCGCAATGTTATCAAAGCTTTGAAAATCAAAAATCACTATCCAATACGACGGCATTCTTTTCTTAATTTTCTGTGCCACCACTTTGACTAAATTTGGAATGTCCTCTTGTGGTACGTCGCTCAAGTAGACACCTTTGTTGATCCTTGCATTATCCACGACATGATCGATTCCAACCTCGTCATAAACATCAAATCTTTCAAAATTATTCGTTCTATTTTCTAAAAAACGATTTTCTTTGTAGCAGCCACAGATGACATTAAATTTCCCATCAACGCCTAATGTGATGTTATGGCTTAAGATGTCGTTTATTTGCAAGAATTCGAGTGATTCGTCGTCAGCGGCAAAAACATATTTCAATGGAATTTTGGTGCCTTGAAAATCAATGTCATAGTCCAGTAATTTTCGTTGATCCTCCAACGGTAGCTGAAACCGATTTCTTTCATCGTTCAATTGGTTGAAGTTGGTTGGAATTCCCGGTTTGCCTGGAAGTGTGTGTGTGTTGTTGTTGACGAATTTCACATGTTTCGGATATAAATTACCTACAGATTCAGCACTGGCGTCGGAGATTGAGATAGTTTCTTCACTATATTCACCATTAAAGCATGGAAGTGCTAGAAACAAGCACAAATATATCCTCCTGGAATGGAACGGAATATTTCAATTTCTTAAAATTATCATTCACTGGATCAACTTACATGATCATAGGATCTGCAACAATGCACTGAAAATGCATCAGTTGAGATCGCAGTAAGTAACGTAGTAAAATTAGATGATGACGCAGATTGTCACGATGCGCCAGTTTTCTTTAATAAAGTAGATTTGAAAATGTGTACAGTGAGGTGCGGGAAAACAAGAAAACTTTGTTTTTCAAATGAATTTAAACGAACAATCGGTGTCGCAAACAACTATTTACCACATTTCGTTCGGCCAGCTAATGAAAATCCAATTTAACGGCCCTTCGAAGATGCTTATTCGAATTTGAAAGCCGTAATTTTTCTAGGAAAGACGGAAGTATTTACTAGGTTTTGTTGTTGATTTTATTTTCTGATTATCCATCAGGATTAGCTTGCTTTCTCGCCAATAGCAACAAATCCACAAACCTGATTATCGTAAAGCCTAAATATTATGATTCGTCTCGTCAATGCCTTTCATTTGAGACTCTAAACTTCGCATTTTGTCTTGGAGTTTGTTTTTCGTTGAGGTTACACTACACATGCTATGGGCAATTCACGCCACGTATATGTTTCATAAAACTAATCAGTACTAGGACTGTGTAGATACGATAGCTACGTGCGCGCTAGGTAAACGCGATCGTACAGAATTGCGTTGCAACGTCTGCTACAGTATTTTCTGGCTTTTATACTAACATCAATAGCTATACCTTTCAAACTAATTGAACAAAACGTATTGTTATTGTCATCGTTTTTCTAATTAAGCATTTCCTACAGTTTACTGTATGATACGTGCCCTCTCTATCAATGTCATGATCACGTAGTTGCATTAGTGATGGTATTATGCTTTCTATAGATCTTTCCAACGTTCTTTGTTGTAATCAGTATGCACTGTGCAGCATAGCCATACTCTAATCTTTATGATATGCACATCACTTTTTGCTGTATTGAACAGTGATCAGTTGATGAGAACTGCTTTGTCAATACCGCCTGGGCCTGCCTGTCTTTTAATAACTCAAATATTTGTTGATCGAAATTTTAATTGACTCAAAAAGGAATTTTCCGCCGAAGAGTTTACTTTTCAAACCGTTCAAATTGTTTAAACAATTTAAACGATTTAAATAATTGCGCCGCTGTTCGAAAAGCACCTCGGTGGTTTCAGATGAAATTGGAAGCACACCGTTGTATTTTAAGAGTACTTTTCAAAAGTTGAAGGAATTATTGGGCCTGCTCACGCATTCATTACTTCAATATTTAGCTAGTTGGTAGTTGGATTTCACGTGAACTGTTAAAAAATGTGCAGGTTCTAACAATCTAAATGGCATCGTATCGAAAAATTCTTATTTTTCGGATTTATTTTACTTTTCCCACTTTTCCATAATCCTTATTCGTTAGGAAGAAATGATAGAAGTAGGAAAAGCCAAAGAAATATGGACATCTTTTTGGATAAAATGCTATTTATAAGCGCTGAAATCTGTACAAACAATTCGATATCAGACCAGCCGGTATTCTTGGGATATGGATGGCGGCTATATCCCGCGAAAAACACACATTATGCGTAACACATTATGCATCGCTATTAAGAAATATTGCGGATTTTTCGTGTGAGAGAGCAACTAAGACAATCTGAAGAAAATTTCTCAATGTTGAAACTTATCTGAATTCTTACGAGTCATATAATGCCCACCTCTGCGCTGAATTTTTAGCCTACATCGAGGCGTTTCGTATTTTCTGTTTTACTAAACAACTTGTATTGTAACAGGAACGCTATAAAATTGGTACAGGTTTCAATCTTAAATCGATCGGTGCGATTAGTGACCAGAAAATTCCCCTAAATACTTAATACCTAAACCTCCACCGTTCATCTCTTCTCAATTTTGGACTATTGGCTAATGTTTCTCTTGTACCGTAACGCACAGTAATACTATTGCATCATGTGTAAAACAGAGACCATAAAGAAAATGGAACGTTGAAAGATAAGAACTTCTGTTTAGTATTTCAGTTTTGAGAATAATTGAAGAGGGGCTCGTACGCTAAAATGACGTCACACTGTTTCATTCGAACGACAGTCAAAAATTGATGTGGTGTAGATTGGGAATTTAGTTGAACAGTAGCAATGAAATGTATGTGGAAGAACAATGTCAACTCCGAAGTCACTGCGTTTGCTAAGTGAGAAAAGAACGGTAGAAAGTCAAATTTCGTGGTCTTGATATTTGAAGCGAAGACTGTCAAAGAGAAGTCGCAAAGATGTCGTATACCATTACGTATACGAAGTTTATTTAATCTCGGGACAGATTGTGGATTACTTCATTATTATGTAGTATGACGCACTGCGTCTGGCCACGGCGCATTTTCATCTGCAATGGCGATTTTAGTTGAAAGGTAAATGTGACCTCAACAATTTAGCGGCTCATTTCTTTGGACATTGTTAAGATCAAAGACAATTTTTCTGTTCTCACTTGATAGAGATAGTTGTTACTGACTTCATGTCGATGACAAATCTTTATACCATAACCATACACGACTTCATCCTAGGCATCGACACCACTTCATCCGAGGCCTCAACACCGCTTCGTTCTAGAACTCGACACCACTTCATCCTAGGATCCGTTGATTAGATGAGGAAATTTTGATCAACTCATCTCCTCATTTTTTAATACAAACCTTGGTCCTGCAAATTTCCGCTTCTTTTTGTTTGTCCTGTCATCATGAGTCATGTCATTTCGTGTTCAAACTTGATTCAGAGTTTTAACTCCTTCAAAAACGGATGTGTCACTCGTCGATTTATTTCTGCAGACAGTGGCAGAGTTGGGTCAACTACACATTTCCGGAACATCGAGGAAAGAAAAACAAAAAGAATTTCCATTCGGTTGTTAACGCAATTTTACTAAAGCATCAAAACGTCGACGGCATGGTTTAATTCAATATAAAAACTTAGCATCGTGGGTGGTTGAGAATTTAACAAAATGACAAAAAAAATTTGTTGATGAAAATGGGGCAAATTTATTTGAAAATTTTGCCTTGATTGAATTTGCGTCCATCCTTATCGGTACCAGTCCACGAGAAATATTGTTTCACCAAATCTTTAGTTTCGCTTGCTTTCGGGTCGAGTTTCTTCCAGTCGTACACCTCATAATCGATTTGCCAGTCTGGCGACAATGGGAATGCAAGTTCCTGACCACGCCATACCCACACACCCGAAATGGTGCTGTTGTTATCCTCGCCGAACAGAGCCATCGAGGCGAATGCCTGCTTTCTCATCTTATCCAATCGTTGATACATACCGGCAATCAAATTACAGCTCATGAACACCTTTGTCAATTCGTTGCTGTATTTGTATTCACCGAACCAAATTGAATAATTTTCCGCATCGAATTTCTCCCAGAAGTATGGAACGGAAACGGTTTCCTCTTCGTTTGAATAGCAACGCTTGAAGTCGTCCATGTTGAATGTACCCTTTGGCAGTGCATCGAACGGATCCTTTGATTTGGGCTCTTCGGCCAGAGCCAATTCAGCGGCATCCAATTCTTCAGCTGGTTCGGCTTCCTTTTTGGCTGGTGCCGGTTTCTTCTCCTTTTCCTTCTTATCCTTTTTCGGTTCCTGTGGTTTTGCATCCTTAGCACCACCACCGGATTTGCTCTGGAATTCGGCATACTTTTTCGGGTCGAATTCAATGGCCTTTGCACATAGAGAGAAATTCTTCACAACCGCTTGCACTTGTTTTTGATTCAAAATCGTTACGAACCAACGATTAACATTTCCGTATGCACTGCGAACGGTCGGTTCCAGCACGTATTGATACAAATGCAGAAGATTTGTGAACACAATGATGTCAGCCAATGAAATGCGTTCACCCACCAAAAATGTATTGTTCAGCAAATGCTTGTTGAGGACTTCAAGGGCCACATTTATGTCGGTCCTGGCACGTTCAACGGTGTTTTTGTTGTATGGCATGATGCCCAACAATGGGAATACCCAGGCACAAGATGATGGCAGAATTTCGCTGTCGGCAAAACTAATCCATTGCCATACTTGAGCCTTCTCCAAATCGGACGCTCCACGCAACTGTTCATTGGCCACGTAGAAAGCGATTGCATTGCTTTCTGTGATGGTTTGTCCGTTGCTAGTTTCAAAGGCTGGTACCTGCAACATGGAAATTTCATTTTATTCATTGAATGTGAATGCTTTTGATCATTTGGTTTTTCTTTGGTGGAATTCTAATTTAGGGTTTTACGAAGGTAGGTTGCGATGATTCACTTGAACAATTCTTGCTGTTTCGGCGAACGAAAAAAATTGAGAAAAGCAACACAGAGACAGAGTCACTAGGGAAATGTTGTGATGAATCAAACAAAGGTAGAAAAACATCACTCACAAAAATGCATAACCGCAGTCAACTTAGCAACAAAAATTGCAGTGCTACGTTGCATCATTAAGTCAATTCAAGGAGTCATTTCAATGTTTAAGGTTACAGAATTGCACTCTCGATATGCGGCGTTGCAAAAACGTACATAAAATAACAAGAAACGTCAGCAAAACAACCTAACCTTACTCGGCAAAAGGCCGACACAATAAACAAAAAATTTCCAATTACTCACCTTTCCCGATGGGAACTTCTTCAGGAAAGCATCGGACTTGTTTGTATCGCCGAACACAAAATCTGATGCAATTTTCACTTGAGCTCCGGAATATTGAGCAGCAATCAGTGCCTTATAAGCACGAAAGTTTTCTGGGTATGTATACAAGGTCTGAAATTCGAAACAAAGAATTTCATTATTAATCGGTCGATGATTCGAATAGTTTTCAATTTAGCATTAAATTGAAAACGATTCAGCCGATAAATTCGGATTTATTTGAGAAATTTACTTACTCCAGCCATTGTAGAACTTACACACTTTTCAAGAAATGTCAAAAAGAAAATGTCAAAGGAATGTCGCTACAGCCTGCCGCATCTGTGAGGATTTCAGCGAGATGCGAGCGGGATCAGAGCGAGAGTGGTGGTACGAGCGGAATAAATTTCGCCGCAGCGAAATGAGTTGGTTGAGAGCGCAGTCAATTCAAAAATGGATTTGCCTGGTCGTTTTGATAAATTTAATTTTTCATCGATATTTTTGACTGGAACTTAATTTTTTGACTATAAAATGCATCGCACTATTGAAAAGTTCTAATAACGATCCAACGTGCCAAGTGCTGAATATTTCAAACATACATGTCAAAGGGTCCTTCCCATCACTGAAACGAAATGATTGTCGAGAATTACAGTTTTCGCAAATATCAATGAAATTTTCAAAATCCCTACACATGGCCGCCACTGGCTCATTATAGGTGTACTCAGTCCTATGATAAGAGGTTCGAAAAGTACGCACGACACTAAGGTCGTAGGAGTGAGACGGAGCATTACAACGGGAATCGACCATAATCTACCTTACCCATCAACACGTCGTACATGAAGAAGACACGGGCAAGCCTACGTCTGTCAGAAAGCAAAGGCGATCAAGGTCTCTAAGCGCACGCTGTTCATCTTACAGCAGTAGCTGAAAATCAGCATCTCTTCTAATTGAGTCAAGAGCCAGATCAATGAAAGTATACGTCAGTGGTATGGAAAAATGTTGAAATTTGTATGGAACGGAGGATATAGCGATTTCACTTAGTTTATCGTTAGACAAACTCATTTTCTATTTAAATATCACCAAAACAATCAAATTCAACAAATGAAGTATCGCAAACCTCACATGCCAAAAATCGCCAATTTGAAATATTTGTTTTTCATTTCATAGCATTTAGAAACCATTTACGATGTTGACCTTGATAATTTAGGTGGAATTTTGGTGGGATCGTCTGAAGATAATATAAACAAATCGTTATGTCCTCCGGCTTGTATGGATGCACCATACCATATTCATACTTCCGTTGCCTAAGAGCGAACATAACAGATTTCTTTTGGATCGATTGGATATTATCGGCAAGCACAACTGACGATAGATTCTAGACAACCGGAGCGTACTCAAGGTGAGACTTGACATTGGCGTTATAAAGACTCGCCAAACACCTCACATCTTCGAAATCAGCACAGACCCTTTTCAGAAAGCCCAACATGAAATAAGCCTTCGAGTCAACGTACCGTTTGAAAGATAGATGTAGTTCTATCAGTCCACCAAGATCCATCATTTCAGAGACTTTCTCCTGCTCAGTGCCACCGATAAAGTATGAGAAAATCGTCGTACCTCTTCGTGGGTGTCTTAGTCTTAACCTGTTGTTTCACAACCTTTTGTCATCATACACGATTTCTTGCTTTGTCTCACATTGACATCTAGTGCAAGTCTACAGTCGATGATAAGTGAACATCGACGTGTTTCAAATATGGGTTTTGTTTGTGCGGTTTCTATTTCCAATTTACATGACTTAATTGAAGAAATGATGAACAAAGTTTTTATTTTTAAGAAAATTTTTGTTTGTTGAGCACACGCAACTCCTAACGAAATCACGAAAACAAGAATCTAGGTTCTCATTTGCTAAACAAAATATGTGAATTCATAATATACAAACCACAAACAACTCCCACATGTCGACTTTCACTTTTCTTCGACTGGTAGTTGCGTAAATAACTATTTCCATTCTACACATACCGCCTCGGAGCGCTTGGAGCGAAATGCAAAAAGTCAGTCTCTCGAATCAGCTGTTCTCGCTGAAAACATATTGACATAACCTAGAATGTCAATAAAAACACCGAAACTAGGAATTCGGTAAAGGATTCAAAAGTGTAACCATTCAATGAATTCGATAAATGGCCTGGAGTAAATTGTATCGTTAGTTGGAAAAGGCTACAGATTGTTGAAATTTAAGAAAATGTTAGCTGGACGAATTGTCCTATCAAAATTAGTAAAATGGAAACTGAACACCATTGTTCGGCGTTTGCATCAACATAGAAAACCGATTCGAAATATTGGAATTTTGGCGCACATAGATGCAGGTAAGATCAACAATAATTGAATGTCCTGCTCTATCTTAAGTTGGAACTTGTACCAATTACGATTACCAGGCAAGACAACAACAACCGAACGTATGTTATTCTACTCCGGAAAGACAAACGTTCTGGGTGAAGTGCATCATGGAACCACTGTGACAGACTATTTGGCACAGGAACGTGAACGAGGAATAACAATTTGTAGTTCGGCTGTGTCGTTCGACTGGAAGGACTGTCGCATCAATTTACTTGACACACCCGGTCACATTGACTTCACGATGGAAGTGGAACAATCGCTGAGTGCTGTTGACGGTGTTTGTATTATATTGGATGCATCAGCTGGTGTCGAGGCTCAAACACTTACCGTATGGTCCCAGGCGGACCAACATAAGTTGCCAAGGATTGCTTTTGCCAATAAAATGGATCGACTGGATGCTGATTTTGTGGGAACAGTTGAGGATATGAAGAGGAAATTGAATGCATTACCGGCTGTAGTGCAGTGGCCGGTGATCGAAAATGGAAAGTTAAAGGGAATAGTGGACATAGTCAGACGACAACAGATGATCTTCGGAAAAGAAGCACGAAAATGCACAATCGTTCCATTGAAACCAGACATGGAGGCTTTTATAAACGAAAAACGCAGTACACTGATCGACACAATATCCGGTTTCGACGACGCCTTGGCTGAAGTTATCATATCGAATAACAGTCTGGAGACCGTTGATGCCTCGGACTTGTTGAAAGCCATTCGTCGGGCTACGGTCAACCAGAATGTTGTCCCCGTTCTTCTCGGATCTGCGTACAAAAACACTGGAATCCAACCGCTCATGGATGCTGTGATAGACTATCTTCCCGCACCAGGAGAACGGAATTCGAACTACGATTGTTTTGAGCAAGTATTCCCATTACGCAGCAGAGTGTTTGGTTGCAGTGAAGTTGATGGTCGTTTCTACTTTCAGTGATGACTTTGTTGGGAAGGTGTTTAAAGTAACGCATGACAAGCAGAAAGGCGCATTGAGTTTGGTACGGATAATCAACGGTAAATTACGTAAAGGATCAAAGTTGGTGACTTCTCGGGGTAACAACGAAAGTCTTCCCAAATTGTACGAAGCCTTAGCTGACGAATACCGAGAGATACAAGAAGTTGGCGAAGGTGACATTGCAGTTTGTGCCGGATTGAAGGTAACACACCGCTGTACTACTGATGTGCATTTAATTGGATGGAATGGTTCCATTTACGTTTCAGAATACATGCACTGGTGACCTATTAGTGTCCAGCATGTCCTCCCTCAAATCCGCCCAGAAAAAGCTACAAAAGAAATTGAAGAAAAATGCTCATGCCATTGCAGAGCCGACAGATCCTACGGAAGAAGTGTCCAATTTCGAGTTCATTTCCAATACACTTGGACTTGCACCGAAAATTCCAGACGCCGTCTATTTTTGTTCAATTGAACCGCCCAGCATTTCCTATCAATTGGAATTGGATAATGCCCTGAAACAGTTGCAACGGGAGGATCCCAGTCTGCGGGTAAATTTCGACGAGATAACAATGCAAACCGTTTTGGGTGGAATGGGTGAATTGCATTTGGATATTGTGAAATCGAGACTGCAGAGCGAATTTAAAATCGATGCCGATCTGGGACCGTTACAAATTGCTTACAGAGAGACCATCGAACAGGAAGCTAGGGAGACATTTCAAATTGAAAAGGAAATTGCTGGCTCAAAACAATCGGTGACGATTGAAATGTCGCTGCTGAAGGACGGCGTGGAATTGTTCAGGTGAGAGAGAGAGAGACTGTTATGCTCTATTAAATGATTTGGTTCTCTAGACATTCGTTTTGTAGTGTCGACACATCACCAGAAGCTACTCTAAATCTGCAAACGGTGAGGCCTCGCTCAATGACCGTTTTTCGAAAAGGTGCCATTGCTGCTCTGGACAGAGGCCCGAAAATTGGCGGCAATATCATCAATACACAAATCGTTCTGCATAAATTACAAATTGGTCGGGGGACTGCCGATTCCTTTCTGATGTCAACTGCAACGCAATGTGTTCAAAAGGTTCGTTTGTTGGCTCCGTTTTCGATTCGACTCATCAAAGCAATTTTTTTGACCTTCCGTTCCAGATCTTACTGAAAGGAGGACTTCGACTACTAGAGCCCATAATGTCCATTGAAATTGTTGCTCCATCTGATCGAATGTCGCAAATTTTGTCGGATTTATCGAAGCGACGAGCCACCATTTTAAATGTTGAATCGAAGGGTGAATTCAATAAAGTGAGTGAGATGCAAAAGCTACATGCTGTTTGTGAAAATTATTTTGACTAATTTTTCATTCGATTTACAAACAACCAGGTAGTCAGTGCACTAGCACCACTAGCCGAATTAAGCGGTTATTCGACTGCCATACGAACGATAAGTTCCGGTGCAGCAGCGATGAACATGCAACCACATGGGTACGCAGACATGAATGCATTCGAGGAATCGTCAGCCATTCGACGAGCACAAGGCTTAGAGTGATTCGATCGTTCGTCTTAGTCAATTGATTTACACAAATAATAAAAAACAGCAAATGACACAATTATTCGTCTTATTATTCGTGGTAGGACTGGTGAGTTACAACGAGTATCCTTCAACTGCATTGGTGCTCAACAAAATTTCAGACCCCATCTCTCTCCAACTCTTGCACGCCCAAATGTGTAAAGAAAATTTGAATGTATGAAACATCTTGTTCCACCCCCTGTAAAGCATGCGTAATTTGTGAATGGCCCCTAAGTAGTCAATTCTAATATTGAAAGGCACCTACGTTGATTGCTTTTCCATTCGGATTCACAGAACTCACTTTCGACTTCAGAATAACTCGACATCAACTGCATGGCCAGAATCAGCTTTTGCTCCTAGTGCGGATTAAAAAACAGCAAGAATTGTGACCCGGGCGATCGCGATTTGCGTACATTGGGTCGACTCACTGAGTCGAACACATTTTTCATTTATTTGAAATTGTTTCGTTCTATTCTTGAAAAGTGGTAACCTTCCATATATGTGCCAGACCGAGATAGCAAACAGCACGAAAAACATTTTTCTGTAATTGGGCTCAAGAACCGTCTTCGTATCCAATGAAGAATGGAATTGAAAAATAAATTTTTTTGTTAGGTCTGGCGAGCCTAAAGTGGATTTTACTAGTAAGTGAGGCCTTTGGGATCAAATGCCTTTATTTAGACATCAATTTTGATTTTAGTAAGATGTTCGACGACCTTCAAGGGCCATCCCAGAGGTCAAATGCGAAAGTCGTAGAACAAAAATGTTTTTTATGCTAGCCAACAGAACAGATTTCGAACCGGGCCCTTATGAACGACTGCTTTCACACTTTGGGGAGTTGTTGTGGTTCGTTCTTTGCACACATATCTCGTTCATCAAATGAAGACCTAGATTCCACATGCCTTTAATAAAATATAGAAAATGCATTGTGTGTCCAGTTTGATTAACTGCTTTTATTATATTCGTTCCAGCTTACGGGCTAAACAATAGAAAAAAAAGGAAATGAATACTCATTCAATCTTGGTTTTGGATTTTTCAGGTCTGAACAACTATTCACACAGTCGTACGCGCTATTCAGTTTTTGTTTTGTATTTTTCTTTATTAATATAAATTCACTTAAAAAGAATGAAAAAAAAAAATTTTAAATTAAGTTTCGAAATGGTGAACATCAGAACGTGCAATGCACCGCGCGCGAAAGCTACTCAGTGGCAGCCATAGCTCGTGCCTGGGCTCTGACACGCTTGTCATATTCCTGTCGATTTTGACAGTAAATTGTATACGCTTCAGCCTGGGCCGGATCCTTGATGTTCGGTTCGTTCAAAAGATCCTGTATACCGATCAGAATTTGCTTAATTGTAATTGCTGGACGCCAATCTTTGTCTTCATCCAGTAAAGATAGACACACCGTTCCCGATGGATACACATTCGGATGGAACAACGCTGGCTCGAATTTGCATTTCGGTGGACTCGTTGGATAGTCGTCTTTGAAAATCATTCGCAGTTTGTACAAACCGCCTTCCCATGGGGTCTGTAAACAACAAGTTTCAATGTTAAAAGTTTTCAGTTACAAAAAATGTTGGCTTTCTTTGAATTAACTTAAATTGGGACCAATAGAACGAACTTTCGAACGAAAGGTCAGACGGCCGGCACGACCATTTTCCCATTCCCTTCGGTAGAGAGAAAAATCGTTGAAGGATCATACCAAATCTCATCTTACAACCTAGATCATCAGCCGAAAGAAAGTGAGATCTAGGACTCGGAACAGGTCGGGAACAGGTTGATCTGAACCTGAAACCGTCTTTATCTGATCTGATTTGAAACTAAATTGTATTTCCATTGATCTGATCTGATTGAAAAATAGTTTTTCTCAGCAGAATAATCAAATCAGCTAAATTCGGCTAAATTTTTCGGAAGCCGTTAGATGCAAAGTTTTAGGTCGGCTGAAGCATTTAACATGGTTCGAAATTCAGCTATTGCTTTCATCACGTAAAAACTGTTCGTTTTCTCAGTTTTTCTCATTTGTCATTCAAAATAACATACCACAGAAACGGAGAATAACAGCAAGCTCCGCTGGTACACTTTTAGGTCTGTTTCAAGGTCATTGAAAATGTCAACCAACAGAGAAGCAAACACAACCTCACTTTGGAATTGAAACAAAATGGATGTTTTAGTTCCGGTTGTTTTTGCTTCTACGGTCGGTGGTTTTCGGCTCGTTTTTAGGTGTGAGATGAGCTATCATTTTGACGGATTTACCATCTGCACAACAATTCGAAATGCAAAATATTTCGTCGCTCATCATTTGAAATTCAAATAACCAACAATGGCCTTCGGGTGCAATGGAATTTTTAATCAATAAATTAGGTTGGAAGATTTTTTTCAAATCCACGTAGGACATCACCCTCAACAAAAAATTGTTCAACCACATGCATCAAAAGTCCTCCATTTATTTTTTATAATTAATTTAAGTTTTAGAAATTGACTAGCATTGTAAACTCTTCTTCAATTTGTATGGAAAAAAGGAGTGTTTACAATACAGAGTGCCTCTAAGCTGCCTCTATTTATGCTGGTCTGTTTTCCATGTTGTTTGAAAAATAAA
>JANTFA010203075.1:0-17355 GCA_026413405.1 Phytosciara flavipes
TCAGTTAGTTTCAACGTTTTTTTTGTAAGAGAACTTTGTAAATGTTTGACGAATAAATGTTTCAAATCAAATCAAAATCAGCCAAAGCCACAAGGAATACGAAGAAACTTGTAAATCGGTCACTGATCATCAGCTCGTAAATTTGAAGATAGAATTTTCCTTTTTCTTCTTCATTCGTTCAAATTACAAATTACATAGAATCAACGGTAAAATGAAAACGGACCGACAACCTTGAGAGTAAAGTTCAGGAAAAACCCGACCACGTTTGAAGCAGAGGCTGGAAGCGCTTCCTACACCAGGAAAAAAGTTTCATAGGAAAATTCAGAAATTTAGATGTTTTGATGGCAAAATTATTATAACCTTTGGTCAGGCAGACAAAGTTTTAGAGCTTTTACTTGTGGTAAAGTGGTTTTCGAACCAAATATCGAATGATTTTGCGGCTGTAGCTGTGTCAGTAGACATGGTACATACATTAAATTAATGAGAGCTACTGACGAATCAAAGAAAAAACAGTTATTTCAATCGGAGGTCTGCATCGAAAGTATGAAGCCAAAATAACAAGTTGCTTTTCAACGAGAGGAATCGGTTTTCGGTCATGGCTTGGATCAAAAGTGAACTACCAATAAAACAAATAAATATTCGGGCAGATTTGACCAACTTGTAGCGCTCCAAATGACCCATTTTTGACCTGCTCCAACACAGAGCGACGGTGTTGATGTGAGGTGTTTTTTTAGACTTAGAGTATTGGTTTCTTTGGTTCAAATTGGAAACCTCAACGTTTCATCCAGAGTTAAGAGCATGCTTTCACTTCAAGTGATGTGAATATCTATTATGGGCAACTAAACTAGCTTCAAATTTTAACTCGTTCGTACGGATCATTGGATAAAAGACAGGGGTTTAAAACAGCAGCAGTATGAGTGACTGAATTCATCTTTAAACTTCAATAACTTCAAGGGACTGACACAACCACACCCAATTGTTTTGTGGAATAGGATTATCGAAATAACAACTTTGATTAAACAATTTTATTGATTGAACATTCAACTTCAGTCCTTCAGTGTCAAATAACAAAATGATTCGCCGGCAAATATCGTTCCCTAAACACTAGAAAATTTTACAATTCGAAACGGAATTCAGCTGCAGAAATATTCCCTCTCGAATTTTCGGAAATCTTCATCCGTGAAAACGGTTTCCTGTTCCACATTCGATTTTGCTTCCGGAATGACATACTTTTGTGTTTGCGCTCGTTTAAACATCTGAAACATCATTTTTCACCATTACAATTGTGTGTCGTTTTACACCAAAATTACTGCAGTCATCAAACTAACCTTTTGTGCCGATTCATTGTCCAAATTAACGGGAGTGCTGAGCATCAACAATTTTCTCAGATTTTCTTCGACTTGTGATGGTTTCGGTTTGATTTGATTTCCGGTTTTCACTGCATTTTTAGGTCGAGACGGTTGTATTGATTGCTTGTTGAGTTCTGCGAGTAGACATTATAAGCAAAAAATTATTGGTATGGGTGGAGGGGATATGAATGTGTCATAAGGAAAAGTTGTACCTACGTTTCGTTTTCTTTTTCGATTTAATGATGCTAGATAATGTGACCTTCGGGGGACTCAGTTCCCGCAGGAATGGATTTTTGGATTTTCTGTTTTGTTTTCCTGAAATAAGTAAAGAGAAATGGTGAAGAAGGTCTGACTTTTTCCAGACACCGTCACATCTACTGGGGTGTTGAACAAGTTGGATCGGAGCGCGTTTATGGAAACATTGGAATGTCTTTCACTACCAATCTTGAGATGGTATTCCTCACAAAATTGACCACAGACAAGCTCCATCCGCTTCAACATTGAGTAGAGCTTAAGTAGCGTACTGTTGTCGTTTTCGACACCCACCCACACGTTCACACATTTCGCATTTCTTTGATTTTACCTGATGGACGTTTCGACTTTTGATTTCCTTTGAGCAACTCCAAACTTTGTTTTAATGAAATATCCGACATGTTGACCTCTTGTTTCGTTTGTTGTATTTTAGTTTCTCATGCAAGTGAATTCTTTTTTCCTTTTTCCTTCTTCTGACTACGAATCTACGAATGTTTTTATTTTGATCGACAATCTGATTGTCGACAATGTGCGATATGTCATAATGAAACATCATCAAAAGATTGCGTTCAATTCACGGCAGTCCTCGTTCAATTTCATTTTCTATCTGTAAATCTCAAAAACAGATGTCACCCGAATCGCTTTGGAAAAAAAATTCGCTGTACCTGAGTATGGGGAAAATTTAATTATGTAACGAGCAGGAAGTTGAGTTGAATTTGGCGAGATTTTAAATGGCCAGTGAGATGACGTTCATCATAATCATATTTGTTTTGCAAGAGCGGGTGGGACGAAGAATGATGAGCGATTCAGAAAGCGTTGACAGGACGTGGAAGGGCGATAGGTGGATATCGAGACGAAGAGAATAGCAAGTAGATAGAAGATAACGAGGTAAAATATCGGAATTTTAATTACTGTGGTTTTTGTTGTTTATGTTGACTGTGTATGACTCCAGATAGACGAGTTTGGAGTTTGGTGAAACTTTTTGCTCTATATTTGATTGGGATTTTAACCGAATTTTAGTTTCATTTGAAAGTATACCAATACCAATCCAGAGAAAAAGAAAGTTTATTGAAATATGTTCAGCAGGTCAAGAGATGGCACTTGGATTGAGGCAGTTACTTGGCCCTTACTGTTTTTTGCTCATACAATCTTTATGAGTTTTGTTTCATTTGAACAGCAAATGAAGTGCGAATAAAAAGTTGATTTAACGAAATTGAGTTGGGACTTTGGGACGAAAATCGAAAATCCTGTCTGCCCCCAGGAGAAATTAATTTGAAGAAAAAAATCCTCTGCTGTTTCAGAATCCTTGGTATGGGTCATTCTGTGTACAACCTCCCGGGTAAAAATAAAATTCTCAAAAGTTCGAAATGAGACGTCTCACGTCTGAAAAGACAATAGAATTGAGACCATGAGACGTCCCATTTCGAACTTTTGAGACTTTTATTTTTACCCGGGCTGATGCTACACATTTTAAAATAAAAAGAAAACTAAAAAACGACCCACTCTATTTTAGAACCACAAAGCTCAGGATCAGATTTATTGTCACAGTAAATTTTGTGTGAGGAAATTGTAACGCAGAAACATGATACAAAACATCGAGATTGTATACGAAAAACTTCTTTTGTTTCATATTCTTGCGTCACATACTCATTGAATGACAATCCTGAACTAGAGGAGTGCAAAATTTACAAGGGTGGAACAGTGCTGTTCAATGACGAATCAGTAATATTTGTCAGTTGTACCAAAAAAAAAATTTCATTTCAAAGTCGTAGGAGGGGGAAACGACTCATGACATTTTTTCCCGAAACATCTCATTTTTGTTTGGACGAGTGGGGTGGGGTTCTTAAAATTCCAACTATGGTTACCCCATACTCACTCAAAATACAACAAGATACAAAATTGAAGGTTTAAAAAAATGCATCTTCGAACAGAAATTTCCGTTCGGAACTTTTTTTATTTCCATTCATTTCATAATGGCTTAAAGAAGTACACAGAAAGGTTAAAAAATTTGCAGAAAATAAAAAAATTGTTAAAAATTTGGATTGCTTTCACATACGTCACTTTAAAAGTGTTCGAGGGTTCAAACTTCAGACACAAACCAAATATTTTAGGAGCTTTTTTACGTTAAAATTAATTTTCAACTGCAATAATTTCCTTGAACTTTATCAAAAATCCAGTGGCTGATGGACGCTCAATCGGGCGTTTCGACAATGCCGTTGTCAATAAACGTTCCTTGTCTGCCGAAATGCCGCAACCGGCCATCGTTGGAAGTTCGCCATCTTTAATGGCTTTGCGTATTTGATGAATGTTTTTGCAGTTATCGAACGGTTCTCGTTCAGTTAACAGTTCAACCGTTGTCAATGCCAACGAATATACGTCAACCAGTTTCAACTGGTCAATATTCAATCGCTCGCCATCGAGCACTTCCCTTGGGCAGTATTTTTCTGTGCCGGCAAAACCAAAGTCCTTAGTCGAAGCATTTGATTCTGAGTCATCTTTGAGAGCCAAACCGAAATCCGCCAATTTACAGCGACTCTTGTCATTGAACAACATGATATTTTTGCTTTTTATATCACGGTGTACCGTACCCCTTGAATGAACGTATTGTAACGCCGAAAACATATCGCATACCAATTGGTTCTTGGTTTTTTCGTCGAATTGTTGCACTTCTGAATAATGCAAATTATCATAAAGTGAACCATCCAGTAAGAGTTCCATGACCAATGCTAGATTTGGTGTAACCACACACGCACCGTAGAATTTAACAATGTTGAGATGATCCAAGCCGGCAATACCACGAACTTCATCTTCAAATTGCTTCTTTCTTGCTTGAGAAACACGTTGAACCCGCAACTTTTTAACAGCGACGTTTTGATCTTTCCATAAAGCAAGATGAACATCACCGAATCCACCGCTGCCGATTTTATCGCCTAGAACCAGCTCTTCAAATCGAATGATCATCTTGGGTTCCAATTCATTTACGTTCAAAGTGGTCTTTTTGGAAGTTGCATCTCGTCTGGCTAGCTTCAAATTGATCAAGTTTTCGATTTCTTCGATGACATCTTCTGGAAGTTTTTCGTACATTCGATCCGTCTGTTGGAAATTGATTAAAGAAATTAATTTCAAATTACCAGTGAGAGAAAGATACGAGTTTTCTGTGAAATATTGTTCTCACCGGATAACAGCAGACATCATTGTTGAAATCAAACACATTTGCATCGCATTTTGCATTTGCTTTTGAAACAGCCATACTACCCAGTTTCATTCCAACACGTCCTAAACGACGATTCACTGCATTATCGACGTACGTTTTCTCAATGGGCCTCACAGCCACCGAAACAGCACTAGTGGATCTCGACTCAACCGCCGATCCGAGTAATTTTCCAACACGTCCCAATCGACGATTATATGCATTGTCCGTGTATGTCCGTGGCGCATACGTATTCTCTGATTTGGAATGAATGGCTGTGCCCTTTTCAAGACCAACACGTCCTAAGCTGCGATTCAGTACATTATCAACGTACGACGATGATGAGGAATATGAACTTTGGCTACTCCTTGATTGAACAGCCGATCCGAGTGGTAGACCAACGCGACCGAGATTTCGATTCATGGTATTGTCAACGTATGTGCTCGGTGAGCCGAACGAGCTGTTGTTAGAAGTAGTGCTTGTTCTTGAATGCACGGCTGTCCCATGTTCCATTCCAACGCGTCCAAGATTTCGATTCATTGAATTATCAACGTAGACTCGCGGTGACGATGACGAACTGTAGCCTGAGTAACTGGAGGAGCTGGAATGTACAGCTGAACCGTGCGACATTCCCACTCGGCCAAGGCTTCGATTCATAGCATTGTCGACGTACTGACGTGGCATTTTGGAGAAATTTCAGCTGTGAATAGGAAACAAAATATTGTTCCGTGTAATCAAAGTGATTGAATCATCGGGCTATATCTCATACTTACTTCGACCCAATGAAAATTATTTGATCGCAAATTAGTAATAGATATTTGTAATTGTTTACACAAGCAACGAGTTCGACCAAATCAAGAATGCGGCTACAAAGTAAAAGGAAATATAAAACTTTAATGACGCCGATAAGAAGTGGGGAATTTTTTAAAGATGTATTTGGTATATGGGTAATTCCATACCCAGTGAGAACTTTTTGATAAAAATTCAAATTGAAATCGTGTCTTACTTCTGCCTATAAGTAGCCTCAATGTGCTATAATAACGTTTTTTGCGCTTCAATATTCCTTAAATAGAAGCTGTCATGATAATTTCTAGTGATTTTGAAGTGAACACGTTTGAAACGGCGGTGCTACCTTTCATCGCATCGTTTATATTTATGCCTTAAAATCTATAATTAAAATAAATTGAAAAGTTAGTGACACCTATGGAAGCCATTCCTCAGAGAAGACTGTTCATTTTGGTTCTCATTTGAATAACGTTAAAACGCTAACAAATTTGTAAATATTTTCCAACTCCATGAGTCCAAGCAAAGCATCTACAACCTAGTTATAGATGCTTTGGTCCAGGCTAAGAATGTTAATTGTAATGTGAAGATCCATATCCACTCTGAACGTTAACACTCTTCTCAGATCGTTCATATAGTTTTCGGAGTAGTCATTCGTAAATGAAAATAGCTTTGGAAATAGGCTTTGTGTGGAATCAACCGTACACGATAGAAAAAAAAAATGATTGAGAGAACAATAGAGATGTGCGCGCCGCCCGAAATGCATCGGCCCGACCCGGCCCGGGTTCGAGTATCAAGAATCAGTTCGGGCTCGGGTATTTGAAGTCGACTTTCGGGCCGGGTCGGGTATTGAAAAACTCTCGGCCCACACATCTCTTGAACAAATCCTCTCTATTAATCTCAAGTATCCATGCGCTATAAGGCTTAGTGTGAGATCATCCATACACGACAGAAAAAAAATGAGCGAGAAAAAAAATCCTCTCAAATATCCATGCGCTGTTGTCTCAATGACTATTTTTTAGTATGCCTAGCTATTATACATGTTCACGATAGAGAGCAGAAACATTTTTTTCTGCGTTGTTGTGTTATGTATACGTTTTGGCCGTGTTCGTTATCTTGATATTATATGACTTAATTTTGAATTAGCATTTTGCTGACATTGATTTCTGTCTCTAACAAACTTCATGAATTACGGGTGGTGATCAACGATTTTAATATGTACATAAGCAATGCACTGTCAAGCCAGAGAAATGTGAGCTTGGTTCTTCTTCTGTTCAATTTGTACAGAGTACAATGTTATGAAATTCTCTCAGGTACACTGTCCGATCTCGGTCCCTCTAATTTTGTAAACAACGTTTGTGTTTGTGACTTTGCTAAAGAGTTGCCTTGATTGGGTGTTTTAATTAGCACAAAAAAAGCATGTATCCTGTCTGTACAAAAGCAACATAGAGTTATGATTACAGTAGACTCCAAATATTTTCTATGTTAAAATGCTTATGAGGCTGGAGTGCTACGTTCCAACCAATTTTTCGTTCAATTTTTAAAGTAATATTTTTAGTCTTTTTAGTTCATGGGTTGGAAGTAAAAGAAACGAAATTGAATTGATTAAAGGGGTTCACTTGCTGCACCCTCTTCAAATTCACTTTCCGTGACGGACACTAGCGTTATAACTCATTTCCGGAGGTCGCCTTCGGCTCAAGCATACTATTGCTATTTTTTCTTCGATATGATGCACTACCATAGAGGTAAATAAGGATAGAGGAATTATGTTCAAATGCACAAAGGATTGCCCTTGACCGTCCAGCTCACTTCCTCGTTAAGTGCGAATCGTTTGAACACTGAAGACGATTTTCTGGCTTTCACTAAACTAAAACAAAACATTGTTCGAAATGCACCAGCACAGTTGTCTCAACAGTTTTATGACAACGATGACATTCTGGATGTTTGGGAAGATGCGTTTGACGAAACCAGCCCTTTTCAGTTGTCTGAAAAATATTCTGTTGATGTCATCGTTCGAGAAAATAATTTCAAAATTTCGCGCACAATTTTATAGGATCTGAAAGATCCCATATACGTACACGAAAACGTCACTCACACATTGAAAATATGATTTTTCATTTCAATTTGTCAGTTTCTTCTATTGAGAGACCCCTTGTGCACTACTAGGCTTTGTGGTGGCTAGGGTGGCTATCGATGTAGAAGCAGTAGGTTCTAGGTTCATTAATAGATCCAGCAACATCAACAGCTGTCGGTCCGACATCGACGCTTCGGTTCACAATACTAGACGCTTGAACTAGATGGAAATCGTATTTGTTTAGTCAACGACTGGCGAATCAACTATGTAAATATTAACTCTACGTTCCGCAATTGTCAAATCTCAATTTAAATTCACGCCGTAAGTCCGCTTCAAAATTTGAATTTTTAGTGAATCGATGAATGAACAAATGAATTGAAAGGTAAATGTCAACGCACCCTAATATGAGAATATCGCGAACATGGGTCACACAACGCTGCGTCTGCGATCCGAATCATGCGTTTGTTTTTAAATTTCGAGCGGACTTACGCTTACGGCGTGAATTTGTCCATTCAAATGGCCAGTGAATATGAATCGTCATCTCATACGACATTTTTATCCAGTTTAAATTCGTGAATGACTGGTTGGTCGTATCGCACTCGAACTTAGAAGTGAGATTCGGATATAAACTTGTACCAAATTGTGTACAAGACGGATCTAGTTGAGGGCTCTCAGCTTTTGTGAAAATGGAGGAAATCTGAACAACACAGAGGTCATGTTGATCGGATATGTGATTGGGAGTAACGCTTGGATGTTCATAAGTGAATAAATGTTGAAAGTAACGGTAGCTGGCTACTGGTATAAGTTTTCTGAGTATGAGGCAATTTTGATTCTGCAGCCAGTTAAATTGATTACTCAACTTTGCATTATGAAACCTCAAAATGAGACCTGCGCTGGAATGGAGTATACAGTGTCCAGGACCGTTGATGTGAAGTCTGAGTCTGAGAGTAGATTTTGAGAGCACTTGAAATGAATTTTATAACTTCCTTCTGGCAACATTCCGAGTTAGAATTTATTTTCGTTTCATTTTCTTACAATTCATTCTCGTACATTAAATTGCGCTCTATTGCTGACATCGTCGGAATATCAGGCGCTCCCTCCGGTACGTCCAGTTCTTGATTTACAGCATTCCGTCGCTGAAAATGGGTAAGAATGTTCTAAAATTGGAAATCGTTGATTGAAATCTCGTACGCGTACCACTTTGTTCTGTTCAAAAAATTGAGCAATCGTTGCACATGTGGCGCCAAACTTTTTAAATGAATTTCCACGATTCACATGTTGCTGTAGCCATCCAGGCCAACCGGAGTGCGGCCGAAATCGGCCATCCAACAGCAAAATCGCGCCGTAATCGTTTCGGTGTCGTATAACACGACCAACAGCTTGGTTCACTGCTCGGGTAGCTTCTAAATCATACCATTTTTGTCCGTTCGTCTTACCACCTATGTCATCCGAATACGTCATTTTCATTTGAACTTTCGGTTCTTTCCATGGCGGATACGGTATGCCAGTGATTATCACTGCTCTCCCATTCGCATCAGCGAAATCCAGTCCCTCGGCCACTTTTCCACGCAACACTCCGATAAAGATGGCTCCCTTCGTGCGTGGGTCAGCAACGTCCGCGTAGTACTTTTCAATTGCAACCAAATATTCGGCTTTCGTTTTTGGTTCAATGACAATTGGTTTGATGTTGTCAATTTGTGACCAGATACCACTGGCCTGCCAGCTGTCTTTGCACAAGTCGAGCACTTTATATGACGTGAAAAATATGAGAACGCCATCCGGAATCACATTGCAAAGATTCAGTATCGACTGGCCCAACGATCGTATGTACTCTGGCTTGAATCTGGAAAGCCATCACTGTTAGTAAATGTCGGTAGGCATTAGGGGTGGTCCATTGATTTTTACCGGTTCTTATACGATGAGTCGAGAGTTGTTTTGCCATCGGATCCCACTGAAATTATTTCCAACAACACTTGAGATTGCTCAACGATATGATTGCACTGCAGTGAAATTTCAATTGGAATGCAAAGCGAATCGATGAATGGCCCGATCGGAGACATTGTACCGCTCGTAAATATTAGGCTTCTGGGTTTCATTTGTTTGATTAGTTTTTCCAAGCTAAGATGTGTGATGGCAATTAATCATTTTCAGAATTTTTAGTGAAACTGTGAAACAATATAATTGGGCTTCCACACTTACACGAATTTTGCACTGAAGCACCAAAAATGATACTTCTTGACATGTGGCTCAAATACATTCGAATGTTCGTCCTTTTTCAATTCGGCATAGAACCTGTAGTGCTCCTTGACGTCCTTGACAAATGGATCGCCGTTATCAGAGAACGGTATCCATAGAATCTCCTGGAATTTCCGCAAACCAGCGCCACACTGCCACAAACGGTGAATGTCTGCCAGAAAATCAATGATCTTACCGATCAGAATGATTGAATTGGTTGCCTCATGAAAACCAATCTGAAATGAAGCGAACGAAAGCGCATCAAACTTTACACTAAACGTAGCCACGAAAATCATTCGAAAATTACGTTCGCTTTTTCCATTAGAGTGAAAATAAAATCACCGTTGTGTCCCACTCCACAGAGTGGATTCAAAATTACGATTCCATCTAATGCGGCTTGGAACTGCTGCACGAAACCTTTTAGGGAATTTACTTCTGAGAGCTGAAATTCTGGTCTCACATTCGGAAGATGCATCTGAAATGTTCCGAGTGACACAGTTTTATAGATAATTGTCACATAATCCACCAGATTCGTGATGACTCACCAATGCAATTACGCGCTCAACATCATTCACTATTCCCAAAATATCGTCCATGTCGAATTCAATCGATGCAATGCCCTCACAGAATTGCGGTATATTATGTCCTTCGTCGAAAATTACCGTTGATTCCAACACCACAATCGTTGTACTATGCGACCGAGTTTTTTCATCCAGAATGTAATTGTACGGCGAAAAGACCACATCCGCTGTTTCAGCCATGTGCTGCGACATATAATATGGACAGAAGTGCTTTGCCTTGCCGAGCGACACCAGATCCTCTATGTCCAGTACTTTGCCCAAGAATTCGTCATTGATGAATGTCTCCTCCAAATGCAATTCTTCAAAGCCTTTGAAAAATGTGCAATTTTTTGCTTTTACTGAGGACCTGCAGTTGGGATGAATATCATCAGAACCACCGGCAGTTCGAACCTGTTCATTGACACAGAGCTGGTTTCGGCTGCCCAAGACTGATGATTTCATCGTCTTGTATTCGGTGGATCTTAGTTCCGCCATCGCTTGCTTTATCTGTGAGTGCGTTCGCGTTGTGAATACCACTTTTGATAACCAAGGCACCTCGGTAGGAATGTTAGTTGAAGACTGACATCTGCGAACAAATTCGTCCACCTGGAAAATTAATGTGCCAGTATCATGTTCCTGTAGTTGCGGGGAGTTTGTTTCAAAAACCTTTTGAATTTGAGATTTTTGGACTGCCAGAGAAGAGCACAACAGACTCAGCGTCTTACCAGTGCCTAATTCATTATAATAAACGAAATATAACTGAAGCTTCGATTAAAAGTTTAGCAAGAGAACGTACCTGTGGGAGACTCGAGCACACAGTTTTGGCCACCTTTCATACCTTTAATCACTTTATCCATAAGGTTCAACTGACCCATGTAAGGGTTGTGTGGAAATTCCACATTTAACCCATGTACTGTTGGCATTTTATAGCTTTTAGGCGATGTCGAAAATGAACAAAAGCTGCTCTGCACCTATCTAAAAACAATCGAAAAAAAATCCGCAGAAACTGACATGTACGACAACTTCTGAGATCATATCACTATAACGTTAGCGTTGCGTCAAATTTTGTAGGCTTTAGTCATAAGAGCAGCCGCTTCAAGATTGTTTTTGCATCTTTTTACCTCCCTCACTTTTTAAGGTGCGTACAGAGCTCGCGCAAAATGGACCTCTGTAAAATGTTTGCAAAATCGTTGAAAAATGCAGAACAGAAACATCTTTAGTGAAAATAGAAAATCTTCGGAGGCTGATAACACCTCACAGCCTCCGAATAATTTTCTATTTTCATGCTAGGAGCAGTGACATGCTGAGAAAGAAAATTACGCAAAAATATTACAACCGGTACTCTGTTGACCGGATGGTCATATAAGTAGTACTTGTCAAGTACTCAGAAGTAGTTATTTTTGTTAAAGTTTTTCTCCAACTTTCGTGAAGTTCCTAGCCATTTTGACGCAAATACCCGAACGTCCGCAGCGTTTTTGCGGTGGAATGTGGAAACCGCACGCAACCAATACTTGATTTGTTATATGAAAATTTTCAATTCGGCTATACCCTCTTATTCACGTTCACTGCTCACGTGCTCACCCACCCAAGGTCTAAAGAAACATACAAGCTCCTGGGAAAAACCCCCCTCATGCCTCAGTCCCCTATCAATTCCCATCGGTATTTGTAAATCTCACTATCCCTCCGGTTTTTATAAATCTCACGATCTCACAAACTGATAGATAAGTAGCTCCAAATCGAAACCCAAAACGTTAATGTTCAAAAGTTTTCGATAGTGAATTTGCTTTTTTTGGTCATAAAGACAGAAAGTTTCTCGATAATAACTTTTGGTAGAAGATGGCTAAATTAATGATATTTGGTGGAAATGGTCCACGGAGATTTCGTACGCCTTACAACAGAGCTGTTCAGCCGACCTGACTAATGTCGATGATAGCTGGCCTTCCCCACTACTACCTCGTCTTGTTACTACCACGGTTAAGGTGGATTGCGAAAATTTATCTGTAATGAAAGAAAAATGTTCCCGAAGCTAGATAAAAATTTTGACTCCTTTTTCGATGGCTTGAACCAATTGCTGCAATTTATAGGCGATTGAGACAAAATATTTCGAGATCTACTCGAGATATTGGAGAAAAAACAATATCTTTCATTGTGCTGCCGAGTAGCCCGACACACTTCTAGGTCATCGACTCTAGCCGTCGATTTAGTGATCCGATTTTGGGAAACCTTTTTTGCCTGATTGGTGTGACTCTAAAAGCTTATTATCAGCTTTAACGAAAGGAAATTAGTTCTGAAATTGTGTTTGTGGTCAAATAGCATACCGTGTGAATTGTCGCTTTTGATCGAAACAAAAAGAATATATCTAGCACAAACCTCTACTATTACCAAAATAGTGATAATCACAGAGTCAATGTTCTCCGTGGACGGCACTTGAGTATATATAATACCAGCCATTGAGTTGTTTAAACTTAGTTGTATTGAAAGCCTAGCTGAATACAGATCAGTAGATCAATAAACTTTCAAAGAAACTTGTGATTAATAACCAATTTCTAAGATGCTGGAGATTCTGCAAACACCGAACAAGCTAGAGAATGATCGCAAAAATTACAGGTACGTTACGTTCAGAAATAACGTTCCACAGTTATACAACAGAATTGTTGAATAATAACAGAATAACACGTCGTGGTTTGCATTGAGAGATAGACCGACTCCTATTTAATGAATTTGAAAACAATTTCTAGACTCGTGAAACTGAGCAACGGCATCTCGGATACTCCACCAATAACTAACGACGGAGCAGTAAACCTTGAAATCGCCAAGCTTGCTGCTTGCAGTATCAGTGTGGGTGTTGGGTACGTATCTACCTCACAGTTTCCTGAAGGTATAAACCAAAGAATTTTTTGTTTCTTGTTTTCTAGCTCTTACAACGATCCACTCGATATACCGGGCATGTCACACTTCTTAGAGCACATGCTCTTCAAGGGATCGAAAAAATATCCCAAAGAAAATGAATTCTACGATTACATCGAACGGTCGAACGGATTCACTAATGCCGCAACTAACAGCGAAACAACAAATTTCCATTTTAATGTAGATGAGAGCCATCTGGACGGAGCATTGGACCGATTCGCCAATTTGTTTAAGGAGCCGGTGATGTTGAAAGAGACTATGATACGCGAACGTCAGGCTATTGAATCGGAATTCAATTCGAGAAAAGGAGAGTATGAGGTCTTTAGGGATCAATTATTGGCATCAATTGCCAAGGTCAACAATCCAATTAGAAAGTTTGGCTGTGGCAATCTGAAAACTCTACAGGAAGATATTAGTGATGATGAACTGTACCGACGCGTACATGAATTTCAAAAGCGTCACTACTCAGCTCATCGTATGACTCTGTGCGTTCAAGCTGGTCTTCCACTAGATGAAATCCAGGTACTTACTGCGTTGCACAGCACATCTACTTTGTGTTCGCAGAATAACATGCAATATTTTTGAAGAGCTTGTTGGTTGCACATTTTTCCGATATACCGAATAACGGAATGGCGGGAGACGATTTCAGCGAGTGGAATCATTTGAATTCGTTTCAAGATGAGTTTACCGAAAAAAGATGTCTCGTGAATGTAACTGGCAAGCGAACAAGAATGGTTATCTCATTCTGTTTGAAACCCGCGGTCCAAGACTACAAAACAAAGGCATACAAGTACGTCGCCTTTTTGCTGAACCAGGAAGGGAAGGATAGTCTTTTGAGTTACTTAAAGGAGAAGTGTGTTCCTTGAACTATTTTCTTTTCACACTAAATTTTCATCTCTTGCAAAATTCTATTTCAGATATGGGACATCGAAACTGAAATGTGGTGTGAATGATGATACCAGATTTTGTACAAATACCCGAATATGCTCGCTGTTTGAGGCCTCCTTTGATATGGATGAAAATACAAAATTTCATAAGAGTGATGTAGCTTCGATCTGAATTTCACGAAACACGTATGTACCGATGCATTTTTCATTTTAGGTGATTGAAGCGGTATTAGGATACATAAAGTACATCTCCACACTCGACCCGGTAACAACAGAAAGGCTCTACAATGAATTCAAAACCATCAATGCGAACAATCTCCTCATCAAAAAAGAACTGTCATCTTACGCAAACGTTGAAGAATTGGCCGAAAATCTTCAATATTATCCGCAGAAAGACGTGGTTGTCGGTCCCTACATGCTCGAGTATGACTATAATAACATTCGCTCATTTCTCGACCAACTGAATCAAAGGAAGTTGAATTCAATGCTCATGAAAAGTTATGACTCAGTAAATTACAATCTTGTGGAGCCATGGTTCGGCGTTTGGTATTGCTTTTTGGATTTTCCGATTGCCTGGTTGGAAATGCTGCGGCAACCCCGAATTTTCGCTGATTTCCAAGTGCCTCAACATAATGTTTTTATACCAAACAATTTGACAATTTTGTATGATCCAAAAACGACAATCGTTCCAAAATATCCGGAAAAAGTCATGGAAAATGAATTGTGCGAATTGTGGTATCGTATGGATGACAAGTTTCTTCTGCCCACTGCTTGCTACCATTTCTATTTCATGAGTCCACTCATCCACGGAAGCATTGAGAAGTGAGTAAGTGATTTTGTCGTCTCAACTCAAATTGTACTTGTTGCATCTTTCAGTTTTGCATTGGGGTCGCTGTATTTGCGGCTGTTCAAGAATGAAATGCATGAAATTGAGCGTCAAGGTATCAATTGAAAATGAAGTATCAAACGAAATCTAATCATTTCTGTCTTCCCAGTGACTCAGGCTGGATTTTCTTGTTCGTATTGGTTGTTCAATAACGGATTCCAATTAAAAGTCAGTGGGTTCAGTCAAAAGATCAGTGAGTTGATCAACACGTACATCGAAAAATTTTCAACATTCGCCACCAAAGTGACGGAAGGTTCATTTAGTGCTGTTAAAAAAACGCTGGAGAATGAGTACGATTCCGAATTCTATGGGTATTCTTTGGTCAGGTAGTGTTATAGAATCAGTACACAATGACTAAATCATTAATGATTGTTACGCTGCAGGTCTCTTCTTTCATCGGTGCTTGAAAACGATTACCTTCCCAATTATAAAATATACGAGACGCTGAAGACTCTTACATTTGAAGATTTTGAAAAATTTGCCGCCAAATTTCTTCAAAACATTAAAATTCAAGCACTGTGTCAAGGAAATTTGTCTCTGGACACGGCCAGGAATATAATGGATAATGTACTGAGTCATTTAAAGTCTGCACCTATCGAGACGGTAACAATTTTTTGTTGTTGTCGAATCTTTGATCACATTCTCATTCCTAAAAATTCTTTCCTACTGAAATTGGCAGCCTCTATATTTCGATGTCAGAATGAACCAACTACCAATCGGAGCTAGCTATCTACGCTGTGCGTCTACGGACGAAAATAGTGTGAACACTTGGACTAAAAACTTCTATCAAATCGGACCAAAGACAGTGAAGACCACGTGTTTAATTGGATTGCTGGTGCAGATAGCGGAGACGCCCATAAAAGATTGGTTACGTAACAGAGATCAACTTGGTTACACCGTGGTTTACATTGATCACGAACTGTATGGAATATTGGGCTACGAGATTAGGGTTGAATCACAGGAAACCCAAAATTCCGCTGAATATGTTGACGAACGGATCGAGGTGGCCAGATTGGCACTGCTGGATACAATTCGCGAGACAAGTGACAGTGATTTCGAACAGTTCAAGGAGTCTGCTATTAAATCCAAATTAACTGCCGATGAAGATTTGAATACAGAAACAGATCGCAATTGGGGGGAAATAAGGATGAATCAATACGCGTTCAATCGCGCCGTTAAGGAGATGGATTGTTTGAAAAGCATCACCAAATCGGAATTTCTGGACTTCTACGAGAAACATTTGCTGGCAACGAGAAAGCTGTCGGTTCAGGCTATCGGCAGATCCGAGAAGTCTGCCGATCAAACGGATGACGAAAAGGCTTTGTCTCTGTTTGACAAGAGATTCGGTGAGTTAACGTTCATACCACTGAAGAAATCCAACAAGGGTACGCTGATTCAAAATATTTCCGATTTTGTAAGTAAATTGCAAGTGTATCTAGTGACAAATTGTCATTTTTTCACCAACCGCAAATTGCACCTCGAAGGTGTTGTTTGCTACACCAGTGAAAACAAAAAGGCTACCGAATGACAATACATCCCGCCTATACATTGTGAAGAACAAATATGAACGGTTGAGTAATTTTCATTGACAGAATACAATAAACTTAACAAATAAATATTATTCAGAGAATTGTTTTCATTCAACGGTGAAGTATAGTGTTGGATAACGGGATTATTCTCATCGTTTCCGGGGAGAGGATCTAGAAAATTGTTTGGTTCGCCTTCGGTGTTCGGTAAGTTCCAATCAAAGAGCGGATCTATACGAGAAATCTGTAAATTCCCGTTGAAAAACGCTGCATATAATTGCTCGTGCACCTTGGGATAAGGGAGACGATGCGATTTTATTGTGTTTTCGAGACACTTGCCACCTATGACTAAATGAGAGATTCTCTTAAAAATAGCCTACCGAAACCGGCAGCAATTTTTATTGGACTTTTTGATATGTGTCTGAAAAGGTAGGCCCTAGAAGCAAAAACTTCTTTTTTTCAAAACTCATCGACGTTCGTGTTGATGGTGGGAGGTGATCGAAAACCGAAAACATAGATTTTTCTGGTGATACCATCACGATAAATGTACCGTTGATCTGTAAATTTGAAACTCTGTTTCTCTACTCACAAATCTACCCATATAGAAATTTGTATGGTAATGTTTGTATGTGCACGTCAACGTTTTGTTTTTGGGTTTGTTTAGTTCGCAGAACTCAATATTAGCATCTAAAATATTGTGGACATA
>JANTFA010203186.1:0-17345 GCA_026413405.1 Phytosciara flavipes
ACATTGCAGAGCAGTTCTATAGACACCTAACTATATGCCGTGCTCTACGCGTACGGGTCCCCCTTATGTTTTTTTGGTAAATTTTATTTTTATTTTTTTTGCTGACGAAGGGCGTTGTTTACGAATTTAACACGCGCAGAGTTTTATTTTATTTTTATAGTTACCGCAAGTGTTTTGATACGCGAAGTTTCGATTTAAATTTATGCTTACGAACGTTAATTGTGGTGTTAGATTATTTTTAATGCGATCGAAAAGTTTTATGTTTGAGCGGATGTTTGAGTTATGCGAAAGAAATATGAGCGCTGTTAAGTATTGATTTGAAGAAAACTTGATTCAACAACAAAATGGAAACTTTTGAATCAACAAGTCTATTTGATTTAACGGATTTTTTGTTTGTTTATTTTTCCGTTATGACGGTTCTGTTGATTTTGATGTCAATAATTGTTTGCGTATGGTACAAATGTAGTACTGATCGTGCGATTTGAGTTTGATAAAGACATGTTTTCATTGTTCAAGATTATTTCAAAGATTTCGTTTATGATTTGGATTGACGATAAGTTATGTCACTGACATGGTCACAGTTTTCAGAGCTTTTGGAAGAGAAAAAATTGGAATTCGACAGACTATATAAGTGTTTGAATGTAACACAAAATAGGAAAGTTACGAATGAGACTTTTGATCGACATTTGAGCAATATTATTCAAATTTATAATGAGGCGACGGGAAAGATAAGGAATACCACGTTAACGAAAAAACAGGCAGAACGGTGTGTTGTCTGGCATACTCAAGTTAAAGATAGGCTTCTGAAACTCTTTACGAAATTGAAAGTACGGATAGTGATACCACAGGGTATTGATTTGGTTGACCCGGAAGTTTTTGAGACTGGCGATTCTGATTTCGAAACCGAAATGGTTCAAACGCCAGAAGAATTTTTAGCCTTAGCTGGGCGTACGATTTCAAAAAGTTATAAGGGCGATCCTTTGGCTCGCACAGCGTTTATAAATGCGATCAGATTGTTAGAAACTATGGCAGGAACTACGCATGTGAGTTTGTTAGCAACATTTTTGATGACTAAACTCGAAGATACTGCGATGGAAGCCGTCCCGGCTGAACCTAAGACTGCTAAGGAGATAGTTGACGGGTTGATGACGATTAGGCCCGATTCATCGAGAGTGGTGTCAAGTAGATTAAAGTCGTTGCGATTGGATAGGTCTAAAGTTCAAGACTTTACAGATGAAGCTACGAAGTTGGGTGAAGCTCTTCAAAGAGCGTTAGTGTTAGAAGGAGTTGGTAAAGAAAAAGCTAGGGAAATGACGGTTGAAGAAACGAAAGACATGTGCCGTGCGAACGCTAGAAGCGATCTTGTTAAAGCCGTATTGTCGGCATCACAGTATCGAGATCCCGACGAGGTAGTAGCCAAATTGATTTTGGAATCATCTGCGGAGTCGCGAGACAAGCAAGTGCTCGCTTACAAGGCCCAATATAGAGGCAAGCGAGGAAAGTTTGGAGGTCGAGGAAATTATGGAAGTAATTATGGGAATTTTGGAAATAATTACGGTAGATGGCCCAATGGGGGAAACCAACAGAGTGGAAATGGAAATTTTGGGAATAGTCGAGGAAACGGTTATAAGAGGCCCTTTTACCGTGGCAGAGGACGTGGCCGCGGAAGTTACAATGGTAACCAGAGTCGGTCAGTTAGAGTCGTAGAGGCATCGGGAAACGAGCAAGCCCCTCAATTATCACAGCAGTTGGGGAGATGTCTATGGTGCCGTACCAGTCCCGTTAGTAGTTAGAACTGTTTTCACGGTGAACCCGAATTATTCTGATTTTGTTGTGTTAGAGGTTTCAATTTCTAACAGAAGATGTACCTTTTTGATCGATACACAGGCGGACATAACTCTTATGAAAGTGGGTGCAGTTCGTCCTAGAACGTTGTTGGATGTATCGAATCTGATAGATATAACAGGAATAACGGAGGAACCGATAACGACGTTGGGTTGTGCAGATGCAGTTTTTGGGGATGAGAATTTTAGAGTTAGTTTTCCAGTGCACGTAGTGCCAAACGAGTTTAACATTCCATCAGATGGAATATTGGGGAAAGACTTTAAGAAAAGGTTCAGGAGTGTCATAAGTTATGAGGATATGTCTTTCCGATTTCAGTTGAAAGGAAAATGGTATGTGCTCCCGATAAGAGGAGGACCAGAAGTTAATACGATTGTTTTACCAGCTAGGAGTGATTGAGTCATCTCAACCGTTGATAAGGATTCTCAATACGACAGACAAAGTGCAAGTTATTAAGAATGACAGACTCCCGATGAGAGAGCTGTCTGATTTTCATGTGTACAGTGTGAATAAAGGAGTTTCGTCTGTTGAGAGAACTGCTGTCTTGATGAAGATAATAGAGAGTAAAGCGCCTGAATATGCCAAAGCAGAACTTCTACCTTTGATTGAAGAATATGCAGACGTTTTTGCATTAGAGAGTGACACGATGAGCACGAATAATTTTTACAAACAGAAGCTGAGGATGAAAGATGAAGTGCCGGTTTACGTTAAAAACTATCGTACCCCGCATAGTCAGATTAAGGAGATAGAAGCACAGTTAAATGAATTTTTGCGGAACGATTTGATTGAGCCTAGCGCGTCAGAATACAATAGTCCTTTATTGCTGGTGCCGAAACCACCATTGAATGGAAATGAGAGGTGGAGGCTGTGTTTAGATTATAGACAAATAAATAAGAAATTGGTAGCTAATAAATTTCCATTGCCCAGAATGGATCAGATTTTGGATAGTTTGGGAAATGCGAAGTGTTTTTCGGTGATTGACTTGTTTCAAGGTTTTCACCAGGTGCCTTTGGAAGAGAGTTCTAGGGATGTAACGTCATTTAGTACGAGCACAGGCTCTTATAGATGGAAAGTGTTACCTTTTGGGTTGAACGTGTCCCCGAATTCCTTCACTAGGATGATGACAATAGCTTTCTCGGGTATTCCCGCAGACCAAGCGTTCTTATACGAGTGGCTTTTTGCTATAACCATGTAAGCCTCTTGTACGAGAACAACGTAAAATTTCCTATGCATATGAAACGCTCTCTGCATCTAAAATTTCTTACTAATGACAGCTACAGAACAACAACAACAAAATATCAACAAACACAACTGATGGCAAAACAAATGCTGTGACATTCGCTTAGACACCGGGAGTTTGGGATGGATATTGAAAACATGAACGGTTGAGATGTCTACAAGATACTTCTAACAGTTTGGTACGAACGATACATAAACAAGGAGAATGCAACAGCTTGGTAAACGATTTGTTTCTTACGTATAATTCCTTCCTTTTTCCCATTATTTTCAGGAAATGTTTCTAATTAGCTGGACGAAGTGGCGGTTCGAGTGTGAGTATGGATGTGTTCAAATAATGTAAACAGTGTAATACAACAAAATAATCATTTTCAGGCACTGAACCGTCTGTCGAACGTCTAAAGGAGAGAGATTAATAAAAAATTGGAATTGGAGTCGCGTCAATCAATTGGATACTGCATTCGAAGAGTCACACCAATGCTAATCACATGCCAACAAGTCAGTTACCTACATGTTTGGCGATGGAGAAAGATAGAACCCTAGAGACAGTATTAATGAACTTTGCAAAATTATAATTAATAAATCGACGATTGCAGAGTGGCCGAATGTTGATTTCTTTTGTTGACTTGAGTGTTACGCAACTATCCCTCCAATCCTCCATCAGCATCAACGAAGTTTCTGTTTCAAACTTGTATCGAATGTTCTTAAGACAGAGGTACTACTCTTTCTGCCTGTGCTTTGTAATGTTTAGGTCTGGTATTCGAACCAGAGATTCTAGAAATATTAAGGAGATACAAAAAAGCTTCAGACATTAAAACATCACATCTCGTGCGTAAAGCGATTCCACTAAATGAGTAGTTATCTATTCAGTCTCAGAAAAATTGTAAGTGAATGCTTCGAAAGGATTCATTTTACCCCAACTTTGATATCTACGTAAGCAACCGCAGTTAGTTAACATTAGAATGTCTTGGAATGGCTAGTTCCGAAATAATAAGTTCTCCAGTGGCCGGGACTGCGGAATATTCTGGTTTACTTTTTCGTTCGATGGTTATATTTTGATATGAAAAACAATGGATCTTCAAAACAAGTCGATAAGTGTTAATCTTCTATAGATGCCATATCAATGATCCGATGATATAATTTTAGGTTTGAATCATTCTTTGGACCATCATAACGAAGCGTAAGTATTCTGAAGGACCAATAAAAAAAAATCCGAGTCTGGTTTTGAACCCGGGTCAACCTGCATGTGAAGACATGACGATAGCCACTATACCACGAAATCCTTTGAAATATTCGATCTTTTAGAATACTTAATGCGATACTGAAAAAGTTCGTTTGTTTTGTTGGACCCGAAGCTGGCCGTGATTTTTAAAAAGTCTTCTTGATTTAATCTTGTTTCAATAATAAGCTTTCGATTTACTGCTGGTTTATTTTGGAGGATTTAATATCAAAAGTTACCTACAAACCGTTTTTTTTAAAACGACAAGTTGATTTAAACTTTCCGAAAACCAAAATTGTTTTTCTTTGTGTAAAAACGTACATAATATTTGCGATGGAGAAAAATTGTTCCCAGGAAACTGAGAAGTTTGGTTCCGTTTCGATTATGTACGATCGATTCCTAATTGAAATCGAAGAGAACCACGATTTTCAAGGTATTGTACATCCATTCGTCTTGATGGGAAAGAAAGAAATTATTTGCTTCCTGTATCATTTGCAGCTGAGTTTGATGTAAACAGCTTGATAATCTATGATCCAGAAGATGTCGAATATAATGACGAAGATTTTGCGACAAGCAGTGGTTCTGAAAACTGGTCAGTCGACAAAAACGAGGGTTCGAAAGAGAATCAATTGGAAGAAGGAGAGGAATTGGAAGGAGGCGAGGAATCTGTGGACATCGATGAATTGGTCGCCAAGTACGCTAAGAGTGGATCAGTGGACGTGTTAACCGAAGCAGATGAAGATGGATCAAGTTCGAAAAACCTTGAAGGTATACCAACACTAACAAACGTTAAAATATCAATACTTCGATACCCATTCCCATTTTTACCGATACGTGGTAGCAGGCAAATCACTCACTATTTTTACTTTAATAAGTGAACCCGCACGCATGGCGCCAGTTGACTCATTGTGCAAGGAAATTGTGACAATGTTGATAGTGAAATACTATTTTTGCTGTGAGCTCACTATTCTCAAACTTAAAAATATTTGAACATCGAAGTCCGACCCAGAGACACTTAAACTCTTAATACAACAAATTTGCCTGCTCCACCAAATCCATATAATTTTCTATTTTGTTGTATTTGCTCGTGTGGATCCTATGTTTTTCTGTAAGATACAAGTAGTATCAAATAAAACGACACTCAATGTCGGTCTACAATTTTCAAGCCATACTCCTAGATCAGCAAAAGCAAACGTGATCCTTTCGCTTTTCTATACGATTCGTTGTGCTAAGAGATACCTATGAGGATTCACCTATCAGATTGGTCGTATGCATTTTCATTCAAGTGTATTTAAACGTCCCACGGAAGAGGTATCATAAATCTGGAACAATGATCATCAATTAAAATTATGAACGAACCTAGAGACCTGGTATATGGGAATATTAGCCAAGACGTCAAGGATAAATAACAGCTCACATTTTCGTAGTATTGGTACCACGTGTGATAAATATAAATGCATTCGAAATTTTCTCGCGTCCAACCCATTTAAAATGTAGTTTTTTTATTGGTTGGTATAGTTTTTGGATTTGGTAGAGTACTGTAGATGTAAACATAGATTATGGGCCAATTTTGTCGTCAACCGAGAAACTGAACCAATTGTTTGAAGGAAAGCTTTTAATTCCAAATAAAGAAAGTGTGTGAAACCAACAAAAAAATTAATCGATACCATGTCCTCAGTAGATTTTCTGGTTTATTTCAAAGCACTGAATAACACAACACTTAACACATCGAAAATGACTCCTTTCAAATTGCGTTCTTCATCACAAATAACCGATTTTCCTTGCTAGTGATTGCATCTTAGACAACAAACAGCACTTCCAATTTATTCAACGTAGACATTTGTGGAAGAGTGAGACGTTGTACTTATCAGAAAAATTCTACATGTGAATGTTGTGATGTTGATATTTTACGTAGGCATTTGTAGAAGAGGGAGACGTTCAACTAGGAACTAATTTCGATGTTTCATTTTCACCAGTAAAAAATCAAATTTTCGAAATTATGTAGACAACCTATGTTGAACGTATATTACGCAGGGCAAAATTAAAGTGACAATTTATTTCTCCAGATTTCGATGCTGGCGTTGATAGAGGGTCCGATGGTGGTTAAGTAAAACTCCAATGTAGGTTCTGAAAAAATCACTGGTCAAAGGTCAAGATCACAATGTGAAAATCTGAAACCTTAGATTCGGGTAGATGGTAAACCTGATGTGCATACTTCGCCATGAAACGTATCTAAGATTTGAAAAGAAAGTGTCACTCAGTATGTAACGGAGATAGGAAGAATTAGCAGACTTTTTTGAAAAAAAAGTCTCTTCTCGTAGACGTCGAATTAGGTGTTTAAAATCCAAGGTCTCGAACTTGGGCAAAACTTTAAATGATTACTTCATGGAAACAATAACTTCAAACTTTGTATGAGTGGAGTGGACTCGTTAGGAAGCTACATACAATACTTTTGCAACGATATACAACAAGCTACTGATGAGTTACTTGACTTGGTTTTGTAACAGTCCGGAATTTTCTTGAAGCGATTCCAATTTTAGTTGTCTGTGAACATATTTGGGGTTTTCAGATTTTTAAATATTAGTTATGTCGTTAAATTCGTTAAATCTTGAGGAAACTGGATATTGCCAGCTCTGCTCGTTCAAAATAAAATATTTTCAATGAATAGCCTGAAGTCTAAACTTTGAATAAATTCCAAAAATGTTACATACATCCCGAAGAGCTACTTTCACAATAGCGGTTTTCAACCAAGGTTATGCTACTAGATTTGTAGGACGACAACAAGAGCTGTTTTAATTGATTTCAACGATGCATATACATAATCGACTTAGGCTTGTTTCATATCTTAAACTTTACTGCAAATTCACATATTTTCCGAACCAATCCGTGTCCTTGCTTGGCAGTTAATCGAACCGATTGGCTTTTTCAACCCATCATGACATTTTTTCATGTTTCAGTGGACTAACAAAAAAAAAGCTACCCCTAATGCATCGAGTCAGTTTGCCGTATAGGTTATATAATAGGGACGGTAATTTGCTATGATTGATTGAACAGTTCACTTGAAGGCACAATGCAATTCCTAGAATTTTTGTATCTTCCAGAGAATTCATTTGTTATTGATGTTATTGTCCAAAAGTGATTGGGTATTTGGACTTCCTTTTTGCTTTAGTTGAAATAGTGGCGTTCAGCCTCGACGAATTTATTACATGCCACGCAATATTCCAATAGCACAAAATTTTTTATTTTACCTGGGAACATCTATTCCAGGGGTGGCGTTACCAATTATGTGAAATTCAAGGAAGTTTTTTTTATATCAAAATCGACAGGAAGAACAAACAGAACAAAAATAAACTTCCTTTCCCCATGGATCGCGTGAAGCGAATATGAAATCAAAATTACTGTGTCGATTTCGAATACAATGACTAGAGTGGGCTAGCCTTCATTAGTCGTTTCCTCTTTATTCTGTCCCGAAACAGCAGTAAAACATTCGGTTGATTGTTGAACATGTTTTCCAATGATTTACGTAAACAATTTGGCCATCTTTTGGTGGAAAAGTAGGAATAATAATAGAACGCTGCGGTGAAAATACCCCAACGAACGCAGCAAAGAACAAGCAAAAATCCATACAAGTTCATTCTAATTCATACAAAGAAAAAGCAGTCATAAAATTCTCCAATAAAAACAACTTACATTCCCACACTCGCATGATAAAGGGCAACAACATTTTTTGCGTTACGAACAAAGCAACGGGCTATTCGCACATGACGATTGGATAATTTTTTAATGGACACTCAGTTAGCGCACATTCTGGTTTATTTCAAAGCACTGAATAACACAACATTTAACACATCCAAAATCAGTCCTTTCAAATTGCGTTCTTTATCACATAAAAACCGATTTCTCTTGCTAATGATTGCACCAAGTTTAACCAGACAACAAACAGCACTTCCGATTTTTATTCAGCGTAGACATTTGTGGAAGAGTGAGACGTTTTACTTAACAGAAAAATTCTATATTTGAATGTTATGATGTTGATATTTTACGTAGGCATTTGTGGAAGAGGGAGACGTTCAACTCAACTAGGAACTAATTCAGATGTTTCACTCACCAGTAAAAAAACTTTAATGTAATTTCAAACACGATAGGACGACCGTTATTTGTCTCGTCTACGATCGTCTCCTCAAGCCCTCCCAGTAGAACCTATATTTGATTTACAATGTGTTTGTATAGTATCGAAATCGGAGATAATCTAAAATTTCAGATTTTCACATGGTTACCTTGTGACCCCTACACCTTGAGATGAAAAATGCCTGCCCGTTTGAGTCTGGCTCAAAGAATTTTTATCACAGTTTGGGAATGTGATTTCTGAAATTAGTTGTTAATCATTTCAGCTGAATTTGATGCAGACAGTTTGATAGTCTATGATCTCGAAGAATTTGAAGATGCCGAAAAGGATGAAGTGGAGTATGCAACAGGCATTGGCTTCGGAAATCGATCAGTGCAAAACTGTCAACTTTTGGTAGAGTATGAACTGGATGGTGACGAGGCATTGGTTGACATCGAAGGGTCTATCGTTCAGTATGCTAACAACACCGAGTCAGGAGATTTGGTAGCGGATGAAGAGAAAATGAGTGACGATGAATCGAGTTCGAGCAATCTTGAAGGTAAATTCATGGAAAATTCATTTATGGAAAAGAGTATCAACCGTCAAGCGATTTTTAAATAATAGTTCCGTCCCTGTTATCTAGACTAAATTCTAATGCAACGATATGAAACATGATTTTTCCTTGCCTCCAAATTGGAATTTGATTTTGGGATTAAAATAGTGATTTACCATTCGCCCATCTTTGTTAAATCTTGGGGTGATATTACCAGCGCTGCTCGTTCGTAATATAGTAGATTACTATATCAGGGAGGTAATGAGATATCTCGTATCCAGATGAGTAAAGGTATCCGAGGGCTTTAGCCCGAGGTACGTTTACTCATCGTGATACGAGATATCGAGTTACCTCCCTGATATAGTATGCTGTTTTACTTTACGAGCGATGTAAAGGCTTTTCCCTAGGAAGGTAATAGCCACATTACATTCCTAGTGAAGTAAAAATATTTTCAATGAATAGCCTTGCATAAATTCCAAAAATGTTACATACATCCCGAAGGGCTACTTTTACTATAGCGACTTTCAACCAAGGCTATGTTACAAGATTTGTAGGACGACAACAAAGAGCTATTCCAATTGATTTCAAATTTTGGTACACGATGCATATACATAATCGACTTAGGCTTGTTTCACAGCTGCCCCTAATGTATCGGGGCAGTCTTGCCGTATTGATTTTTATAGGAGGGATGGTAATTTGCTATGATTGATTAATTGAATTTTTTTTTTGTTTGGTAATTAGCAGACTTCATTTTTGCCTTAGTTGAAATATGAACCCCACTCGGTGAATTTTTTAATAGTGTGACACTTGAGCCTCGCTGCACCTTAGAAGTCGATGCCCCTAATTTTCTTCAACCTTGCGAGTATTAACAAAAAATGAGTTGAATTGCTTTCTCAGCAGGGCATAAGTGCTCACTATTTTAACTTAATTTCCTATGGTTCTACGTAGAACCTTTCGCATTTGATTTAAAGAAATTGTGAGAGTTAAGGGAGTCCAATTTAGAGAATAACTGTTACTAGTCCCTCGCCTATTTTTACGGCTCCTTCATGCGTACCTTTTTTCCTAACAGCGTCAAATCAAATGATTGGTCCGGATGGATGCATCTACGAAGGTCGTCCAATCCGCGGACGGAAGCGTAAAATTCCAAATCAGTCACGTGCAGACAGAAAACGATTGTGCAATACGAACAAGTCGCACATCAACACCAAAGGAAAAGTTTATCAAGAAAAACTGTTTGACGAACAATTCGATTGTATGTGTTCGCGTAACTGCACTGAAATCGTTCCCGTTACCATCCGACGGAGGCTATTCACTCAGTTCTGGGCTATGGGAACATACGAAGGGAGATGCGCTCTCCTGATGTGCTGTGCAACTGAAGTACCGAAAAAACGATCCTACTCTAAGGATAACATTAAAAATCGTTTGAACACTCGACATTATTCAATGTATGGAACAGCCGTGTGCCAGAAGGCACTACTGAAGACTCTGCAGATTAACGAGAGTCGGATAACCACAGCTCTGAAAAAATATATGAACGACGAAAGTCTGTGTGATTTGAGAGGAAAATTAAGTGGTGGATGGAACGCTTTTCCTGTTACCACAACACTTGAAGTTCGAGTGCATATTGCATCGTTTCCTAAATATGTGTCACATTATTGTAGAGGCAAAACGGAATCAAAGTACTTGAGCGATGTACTAACTCTTGTAAAAATGTATGAACTTTACAAAGAGAACGCCACTCATATTGTAAGCATGAGTTTCTACGACAAAATTTTCCGTGAATATTTCAACTTGCGGTTCAAGAAGCCAAAAAAAGATACATGCCTTAGATGTGACACTTATTTAATAAGGAAAAAGGCAAGTATTGGAGAAGCTCTTGAGAAGCTTGAGAAAGAGCATGAGGAACATTTAGTTCGAGCAGAATGTTTTCAAGGCCAGATGAGGGCTGATATGGATGCTGCAAGAATAGACGATGAGTTGGAGTGTTTGTCTCATGACCAACAAAAGGTTCAAGTACTTCCTAAAGTACCAACAAGCATTTCCTATTACAAGAGACAGCTGGGTTTGAACAACTTGGGAATTCATTCTGGAAGTACTGGTAAAAGCGAGTTTAATGTGTGGACAGAAGACGAAGCATCAAAAGGCACACAAGAAGTTGGTTCTTGCCTCAAATTGCATATAGAAAAGATCACAAAGCGAATTAAAAGACTAATTTTGTGGTCCGACTCGTGTGGAGGACAGAACCGTAGCATAAAATTCGTCCTAATGATGATATTCATTCTACAGAACCACGAGACGTTGGAAAGTATTTCCATGAGATACTTGCTGTCTGGCCATAGTTTTCTACCAAACGACACAGACTTTGCCGATGCTGAAACAGCTTTCAAACGCCATGATAAAATCTATACTGATGAACAATACATGGAACTCATGAAAGAATGTCGAAAGAAAAATGTTATTGAAGTGAATAGAATGTCACCTGAGAATTTCTTTTCTGTTCAATGTTTGGAAGCTCTTGTAACGAATAGAAAAGTTGATGTCAATAATGAAAAAGTGAATTGGTTAGAAACTCATGAAATTCTGATCGAGAAAAATCAGCCAGGCATCTTGAAGATGAGAAGAGACTTCAGCTCACCATTTCAAACGGTCAACATAAAAAAAAATAAACGCGAGTTAGACGTTAAGGATACAGTACTCGGTTCATTGTGGCCAAATGGAAGACCTATTTCCAACGAGAAATTCAAGGACCTGAAAGATATGATTGAGCTTGTTCCTCAAGAGCATCGGCATTTCTACGAGCGTCTAAATACGGTGAAGACAGCTGATTTTATTGACGACGTGGAGGGGTTCGGCCAGTTTACCGATTTTGATGTCGAATATGAAAATTAGACTCACATCATTTGATATTTCTCTGTAAGTTAATTGACCAGAGACAATGCACTCCCAGCATGAGTGGTACTCTGAATAGAGTACTGAAACTGGAAAATTTTTCATGTTCTCCATTCTATTTGGCAGTTGTTTACGATCATGCTTTTGCTTGAAGTGCCTTGCCAAGACATCATCCTTAAGAGTTAGTCTTTTCAGTGTGATTTAAAAATGTGAACATTTCATTTCAGACAATTTGGCTACACAAATGACGATGGTGATAATTATATGCGTCTAGGAGTGGATTGGGTAAGAGTTTACTTTGAAAAAAATTTCTAGCCGTTACGTTTATTCATTGCTATATGAAATCGATACTATTTGGGAGAGGCAGGAAGGTCAATAGTAGTAAAGAAAAGGATCGTCATATTTATTACACCCTTACGAAGTACGAAAGTCTTATGCTTTTACTCTCACGTTTGTAACATTGAATCCCTAAGTAAGGGCAAAACTTTTTTGGTTCCCTAGAGGTGCCGAAACAGCAATAAAAATAAGTCTGTCCGTGTTTCCGTCTGTCTGTCCGTAAACAGGATAACGTGAGTAAATCAATTCCAATCTTAATGGGACTTTTTACCAGTTTTGTAATCAAAAAAGCCAGGCTGATTCGAAGATGAGCAAAATCGTCCGAACGAATCCACAGATATGGTCGAATAATAACTATTTCGGAGGTCTGGTTGCGGCTTTTCGCAAATATTTCGGCCAGTTTCGCTTGAACAAAGCTTGTAAATGGCTCAAATGAAATGGCTCGTACGGGTCACTCCTTATATTATAATTTGGACTCATATCACCATTCCATATGACAAAATTCAATGAAAAATTACTCTGTGTTTGTCCTTTAATTAAAAAATCGACCATGTCAACATAGCGTAATTAGATGTGAACATCTCCATTCTAATCTTTGTGAGTCTTCATATGAAACAACAAGTTTGATTCGACGACAAAACGCTTGTCACATTGATTGCATTTGAAATTGCCATTCTCATGTATTCGACTGAAATAAATCGTTTTGTGTAAAACCTGGAACAACTGGAGACTTACGATTACCTACTTAATATGGTTTGTCAGTGACGACTGTTTGGAGAACGATTTCGAGCACAACATGCAGGTCAATGGTCTGCATTGTCTATCCACATGAGACTTCAACTGTTTGTTTGTCGTAAACTCTTCAGAACATAGTCGACATTTGAAAGGAGTCTCTAAAAAAAGATTATGTAAAATTGTTCACTATAATAGATGGCATCCGTAAACCTCCTGTATGAATCCGAGTATGATCAACTAAATGTCCCTTCCGAGTAAACATTTTGCCACAGTGTGTGCACTTGTGCTCAGATTCTGTAACAATTTTTCAATAAATAAGAATTGATTGATTCCTGTTGGAAATATAATTTTACCCTTCGTGTGAATGCTAATATGAGCCTTCAAGTACTCTTTTCGGGTAAAAATCTTTGAGCAATAATCGCATGAGAAACTTGGTTTGATACTGCTATTTTCGGAGGATTCGGTGTGATGTTTCTTTTCGTGAGTGATCATGATTGTTCGACGCGTGAAAGATTTACCACAAACAAAACAAGTGTGTGGCGACTCTATAATGAAATTCCCAATAATTTTCGAAAAAACTTAAATATTTTATCTTTACTTCCGCTGTGCAATAGTAAGTGGTTGCTGAGCGATTCCTTGCGAGAAAACATTTTGTCGCAGATATCACATTTGTATCCTGTTTTCGAAATAATAATTTTCAATGGAAGTTTATTACAATAAGTTGAAAACGAAAATTATCTGCTCCAAAGCTCCATTGCCTTCTGTTTCACTTTACCTTTGACGGTACATTTTTTACGTTTAATTGGGTTTCCACTTTGGTGGTCTTTTAAATGAACGATGAGCTCGTATTTGAATACAAAACTATCATTGCACAGGTCACACACAAAACTACTCATTGTTAATTGGTACAACCATTCAATGTAATTCGATTTTACCAAATGAGTTACTTTATACAAAACGTTTCGAGCACAGTCGAACTGTTTTCAAGAGAATATTCCGCAGTGGAAGTTCTTTCGTCAGTCATGGAACAAAAAGTATAGTCGATCTCTTTTAGCAATCTTTTGTCTCATGACTGATAACTTTTTTAATATCTCGTCGTCTCGTATACAATATCACGTAGTCATCAGACAAAAGGATCAATGTAAAAATATCAAACAACAAATATTTCGCCACACACTCGTCCAAATAATGTGTATGGAGTTGTGTCCGTGATGCTATGGCTACAATTTACTGCAGCAAAATCTAAGTACTGTGAAGAATTTGTCTGCGCCAATATTTTTATTCTAATCAAAGTTTTATCGGTTCATATGCGAGTGTGTAACTGCCTTTGTTTGAGCGAGTGGTTATCGAAATGTCAATAAACTCAACGTAAAACGTTGATCTTAACACACATTTTTAGGAGATTTATTTTATCAAAAAACCATGAAGGAAAAATTAGGGTCCAATTGTAGTTGGGATTTGAGAATGAGATCAATTACATGAGGAATTAATTTTGTGAGCCAATTTGAGCAAAATGCTCTGAAAACTGTTATTTTGACAATTTTGACATGCTTCACCCTTGCACACACGTTAGCGAATTCACAAATTAGTCTCCTGTTAGGGAGTCATGAAGGAGATACGGTTTTGTTATCTGCCCCTGCAAAAGTTGTATTTCTCCTCACATAGTTCACCCAACATGTAATGAATCATTTTACAGTGGGATAAGTTGCTACGTTATGTTCAACTTCCGCAGGGTATGCAAAATAAAATTGTACAGACAGTGGAAAAGTCTCAATACACGGTAACGTTGGTCGAGTCGATTTTTAGACCTATAGGAAGCACGATGGTCTTATGCTTTCACTCCTACGTTTGTAATAAAAAAAACGTCTGCCGTAAACAGGATAACTTGAGTAAAACAAATCCAATCTTCATGGAACTTTTCTTCCCTGCTTCGTAACAAAAAATACCACGCTAAGTCAGTTTCGCTCCAGCAAAGCTTGTAAATATTTTGATATTCACCGATATCAAATCAGAAAAAAGTTTGTGAAAATCGGATGACTGGATCGGAAGTTACAGCCCATAGAGTGAGCCTGAATTGAGCTACTCTGCTGAAGGTACACAGTTTTGTCGATATCTCTAGTAAATTTCATACGGTTTCGTAAACTTTTTTTTTTGTTTCTGAAGGTAATAAACACAGAATTGTTCGTAGAACTGTTTTTGAAGTCCTTAAATGGCTATTTTAATTTTGGTGTTTTTGCCTATATTTTGATGCGCTTTTTTACAGTTGATTATTCAAATTAGACTTCGTAAGGGATTTTCGGAATTGCTGCAAGCAATTTTAATGAGATTTTAATGGGCATGTCTTTAAATGGAAAGATTAAGAAATGAATGAAGTGTTGCAATGCACTACTCGTACGGGTCCCTCCTTATGCTTATACTTAAGTTGTCAGAACAAGCGAGTGTAACACAGTTCATAGCACCTAAAGAAAAAATCTTGGAAAAAAGTGATGTATGGATGAGTTTTCATCTGAACATGAGAGCACTCAATGACCACAGTTTTCGACCTGAAGTGGTTCGTTTCCGATGAAATTGAAAGTTTTCCTTCAAATCTTCTAAATTTTCATGCAAAGAACCACAAAATCTTCGAAATTTGAAATCGTAGAATTTTTATGGTTGGATGAGTGGTTCACCGTTTCATAATTAACGACACATCTATAGATCATTTCTGCCCTACAAAGCATAAGAAACTTACAAATCGATTTCAAAAAAATAATTCTTTGATTAAAACCGTTTTGTAAGTTTCTTACGCTTCGTAGGGCAGATTCTATTCCAGGACTTCTTTCTTTGATGCTATGAACGAGGGACAATTATGTTTTGATATGTTTTGACAATTTTAGTCAAACAATCGACTCGACTGTTACCCTTGGGCTGTTTTATGTTAATAATATTTTACTTCTGATGAAAATTACATGTGTTTTATGTGTCAGTTATCATTATGTTTTGTAGTGTTATCATCATAACATTAGTAAATATTAATCGACTTATTATTCCACAGACAATTTCCTGGAATGATTCTGAACTTGACCATAAAATTCCTGGTTCAACAATCCATCAAAGATAAGTTCATTCCCTATTTTCTTCGACTGAAATAATAGCTTTTGTCTTTTGCTTTCAGCTCATTAATCCGTCATCGGTCAAGCTGCTCAATGTTCAAGGAGTACATTAGAAACAAAATACTAATTGCAATGTTAAAGTCTTGATATCAATTTTAATTGTTAAAGCTGAACAAGATTCTATATCCCCTGGTTTTCCTGAACCAGGCAGGTTTCCATGGTTCCCTGACCCAATAGTCTATTGAGGCTTAACTTCATAGACCTGATGTAATTTGAAGACGTCCATGGGCGGAATTCGTCTACACGAATTTAGGGTTGAAATGAAATAAACGCAAAATCACTCTACCTATTCTCTCAACCTAAATTTGCTTTTTTCATTAAGATTTTATCATTACACAGCTCATTGCAAGGGTAAAACTTTATCAGAAAGTAACGCATAAAAGAATGAGGTATGGTGGAGCTACCCTTGCAAGAAATTCACAAACATTAGCACCGAGCATTATGAGGTAACATTCAGATCTCGAGCTGGTTCGTATTGGAACATTTACTATAACAAGAAACTGAATGATTTCGTAATTCAGATAGACTAGACCACAACCAAAGCAATAGTGCTTCGCCAGAACACACAAATCTGTAATAAAATGTAACCCGCACTTTATGAACGATAGAGCGTATAAATTTTGAATGAGTAGCACGCTGGATCGTGAAGCTCATGCTAAAAAGACACTAAATCAGCATATAGAATTGCTAAGGAAATGTTACACTTTTCCGAAATGTCTAATGGAAAAATTCAATATTTGTGATGAATGATAGTTGCTGACGGGCTATTGAGCGCTTCAGTTTCAACTCAACTATGCACTTTCTACGTTCATAAAATTGTTTATATTTTCAGTTTGATATAACTTGAAATTAGAGAAGTATTTTGCACCAATAGAAAGGATGTGACTGTGTAAAATAAAAATCGTTACAATGCACTTGGCTGATTCATCACCGCTATCCGTGAATCTTCTTCTGGCTTTAATAATATGGGGTTTTCTTCAAAATAATATTCCACATTAACTGAAACTCGAGCCATTTCAATCAAAATTTCTATATTAGAAATTGCTTTCGACTTGTAATTTTTGATGGTTGATTTTTGTTTGTTTACTATTATTGAGCTGTCATCGATCATATGACTAACAAAATTCAGATGTAGAGGGACCTTCGTACGTTTGGTGCGTTCGTCGAATTCGGGTTATCTGGTTACAGCATAAAGCCACTCAAATGTGCTTATTAGAGTATTTTTTGAGACACATGTCGATGACCATGTCATGTACAAATATCATATTCAAAGTACAT
>JANTFA010203297.1:0-17340 GCA_026413405.1 Phytosciara flavipes
AAAAGTTCATAGCTACTTGATGTTGCCGTTTCACTTCAAACAAAAATGCAGCGCCACCGGTCATTTTAGATACAAATAATTTGCTAATTTTTGCATTCCCAGGTTTATGTCAGTAGATGGTATTAAACGAACAGGGCCTCCCCTGAAAATCTCATAAAACTTTTTATCGACTCTGGAAAGTCTCTCTAGCTACGGCCCTGTAAACGAACGCTCGGTAAGTATTGGAATTTGGTGTCGGGGGTTCGTTGGTCAGAGCGGGATTTTTATTTACGGTGAATGGTTGAAAAGAACTGACAAAAAGTTGATATGAGAATCGATTTCGTCACTCCGAGTGAGAAAATCCATTTCATCACTAGTGGCAAAAAGCAAAATATAAAAAAACAGAGCAAAAAAGACCATACCCGAATGACGAATGAGAATGTTCATTTTTCTTAGCGCCGTTGCAGAAAGAAAATAAAATTCAAATCATCGTACGAAAATTGGGTTGTTATGTTGGTGGGAATTTGCCGAATTTTTTTTTTGCATGAATGGTTTGAACTTTGAAAAATTGAATTTGGATGACTAAATCCGAAAGCGAATATGTGGAGATGCTGACTCTACACTGTAGATCTTTTTGCTGATACAGTACAGGTTTGTTCAAAACTCTCTCGTCCATTTTGTCTTTATATTATGTTATGTTCGACGTAGTACATCTATTACAATGAAAAACAGAAAGAGGACCCTCACGACATATAATACTAGCTAGTTCATAAATGTCATACATGTCAGAACTACTCTGCAACACTACGTCTTTCAATCATTCCATTTTTCACACACACACACGGGCTGTTTATAAACGACGTCCACCATGATGGGGGAGGAGGGTCTGACCAAAGTGGACTCGCTATGTTAAAGGTATTGGAAAATGGTGGACGCAGGAAGCGGGTGTCTAAAAATCTCGAAAAACGGTGGACGTCGTTTATGGACAGCCCCTAATCAAAATTGCTCACAACAATTTTGAAAGTCCCGTACGACGTCTAATTTGAGTTTTTTTTCAAACAAAAAATCCATGAAGTCACTTTCCGGTCGAGTAGCTCGACCTAGGCTCACTCTTTGAGCTTTAACTTCCGATTCTGTGATTCAATTTCGACAAACTACAACCTACAACACCTTTCATTAGCGCCATTTATTACTTTATCACTTCGTACGGTCAATGCTATCGCTGATATATGCAAACAGCTGATATATGGAAGTTGTCAAAGTTCGCCGAGGGTAGTGAAAAATATGACATATCGGAAAAATCTGGATCAAATCATTGGACAGGGCTGGCCATGACTGTTGGTAGTTATGTTTTATACATTAGGGTCCACACTACCTCACAACATATATTTCATCCGTGGCCAGCGCTGTCCAAGGATCTCCGGACTTTCAGAAAAATTGAAAAATGGTCCACTTTTGACCTAAATTTCTTCGTTTCGCCGCCCAGTCGACTTACAAGCAATAGTTTGAATATTCATTTTATGCACCATAACAGGCCCCATAATTTTGCATAATACCAATTGATTTGATTGCATGTTGTGGAACTTATATACACTTTTGTTCAAATGAGCACTGCGCCATGGTCATACACATCGAGAACTCTACCAGCCTGAGTAGAGTGTTTCGGGAAAAAAGTTGTTCCACGAGTTTCTTAGAATTTTATGGAGGTTCAATTGAGTCATCAACCAAATAAATCGGAGATGGCTTCAATTTCGATTGGTTGAAGATTTCGCAAATTCCGGCAAATTCACTCTTAAAAAGTGTTTCTATTTTGATGCTTTTTTGTGGCGAGCCCCTAGAAAAAACCTTCGTAGACTACTTGACTAGTGCTTTATCCATCGTTGAGCTTAAATCCACATCCACTATTTTTATTCGTGGAAAATAACAGACGTTACGAATCATTTTAGTTGGGAGCGACACATTAAGCATAAGTTATTCATACCGGGCCAAACAAAGAAGTTCCTTTCAGGGTTGCTTCTATTTAACTTGATATTGTTCGAGAAGTCCGTCGTACAGCAACTTTAAATTCTATTGATCTGAGATACTCACTCAAGTACAAATGGCAGACATCTGCAAGTTATTGAATTGCTATGTAATAGATCCCTTCAGAAACAAAGAGTTAAGGCAACAGCTCGCAACGCTTCAAATTCGAGAACAGCGAGGTGGTTTACACGCGTAAACCGAAAGAAAAATATTAGCTAAGACGACCGAACAGGTACCGAAGCGAGTAAAAGAAACTTAGGAATTTATATCCTGACTCTGAATTTTTCTATATTGCGATAAAACATTGAATTGAATGACATTTTTTGTTAGCTAGTCTAGCTCGTAGTCGAGTGGCGCAGCTGTTATTAGTTTCCTTACATCGCGAGTTACTGTTTCGATGGTATTGGCCATAATTGACTTTCTCTCTCTCTCTCTCTCTCTCTGTCATCACTATCCTGTGAACTTGTGTAGCCTCAAAGCTCATTGGGTACGTTCAAGACCGTAACCATCAGTTCCGTAAAAATGGAATATGTACGGAAAAATGGGTGAAGCCCGAAACTCAGAGTCTGAGGTAGCGCGATACTCACCCAAATGTAGTTACTTCTATCGAATTCATTGTCGACTATTGACCAGTATTATATCCGGTTGAGCGAGTGATAATTCGCTGATCAGGAAAATCAACGAAAATAAAAGCAAAACTTTGTATGGTTCAAAAATGCTTTACTTTAGTCAATCATAAACGAATCATAAAGTTCTGAATGAAATGTTAAATGTGGAATTGTAATCTTTACTTTAACCCGTGTCTGTATGCGATCCATTGAATCTCTCGTTTCGCTTGAATTTTGAAATTTCATTTCAGATATTTTTTTGTAGTTTTCTTTTGCTTCGAAAAATTAAATTAAAAATTTTCATTCGGCTAAATTTTTTCTTCTTTTTCATTTTTTTGACTAAGGTAACAATATTTTATACGACCGACTAACCCCGGAACCGAACATTGTTAAATTTACGCGAGTTCGTAGAAGAATTGCGCAGTTGCAACCAATCCAACAGCACATCCACCGAAGGTTAGATACAACAATGCCTTATCACCCGCACGTTTCAAATGCACAGGCTTTCCGTCATGAGCCTGCAAAGATTTAACGCGATTTAATCCACTTGCTATATCAAAAAGAGTTGTATTTTATTGGTGCGGCATTAGTATGAGAAGGGAAGTGGTGCATTATGAGCTAGTGTCTTTAAAAAAACGCATTGACGTGAAGACATTTTTGCCTATTTTCCGGGGCTCGGCGTGATTGAGCCGTTGGAAAACATAACAGGCCATTCAATTGAGAACTTTGAAGGTTTTTATGCGAAGTAGACAGTCATGACAGTCAAAGTGCTCGTAAGGAATCACTCGGAAATTAAAATTTTCCTAGTTTGACGGTGATGCAGAAAGCACGAAAGGGTCAAAGTTAGTGAACACAGGACGTCCATAAATGACTTCCACAATTCATTGTTAACTGACAAAGTTGTGATTCGTAAAATGTGCACATTGTGAATTCAATTTTATGCTCTACCCCTTATTTAGGGGGTGTATTTGGGGTGGGAGTGGTGTTACACTTGACACCTTAAAAATGCATATTTACAGCAGTATCACACAAGTACACATGGCAACACTGGAATGAAGACGTCTTTTTGTGAATGCCCCACAAGATATGAGCCCCTTGAAGTGGTGGAGCGTTCATTAAATTCAGTTAAAAGCTAGAAAGTAGGTACTGTCCGTTACTGGTGGTTTGTGTGACTAAAAGTATCCGAGTTTTCAAGGTTGTATACTGTTGTGAATGTACTGATGAAAGGCTGTGACGCCACTTTTCACACGCACAGTTAAAATTACGGATGGCGCTACTTCCCCAACAGTATACAGTCTTGTGAGTTTAGACGTTTTGAATGGTTATTTTTCTTGTCAGTTCAATCACGAGCCTTTCAGGACAGATTGAACACTAAGTCCTGGAGCATTGGATATGACCTTGACAAAGATGCCAAACAATTTCTGATTAAATCGAAAGTTTTTGGCATTTCTGATTTCGATTAAAAGGTTTTCCGGGCATATAAATGAAATTGATTGAGGTCATGTAATTACCTGGTATTTCTTCTGGAGTTCCTTGAATTGTTTGACGCCAGGATGCACTTCCAATTTCGTGTTATTGGCTGCTGATGTTGTGATTTGACGGGCAGACAATTGTGCCAGGCGGCTGACGGTCTGCAATGAATTTTTTATTTTACTAAAATGGCTAGACGGGAAGGGGTACAGTGTTCGGGGACTACATTAACGACATCTTTGAAATGCATCACGAAAAATCTCCGAAAGTGGCAACGGGAATTTTCGCTGCATTTTGTACGTGCTAAAGTAGGCCCCGACACGAATAATCTTTAGTTATTGACTAGGGACACATTCCGTGCGAATAAAACTTTAGTTTGAATCAAAACAAAAACAAAAAAATACGAAAGGTTGACTGCGATTTTGATGGTAGTCGGATGTTATTGGAAAACTGCAGCCAATTCCATACGCTGATTCAATTCCTGTTAATTATGATTATTACCCTAATCAAATACAATGGGGACAATCGAGAGGAGTGACATGCCGTAACAGTCCGAATAATCAAGGGTCATTAGAATAAATTTGGTAACAATGATTAGGATGTGACTTCGGGATGCTGCAAACATTTGGTAATTTACCCGTAACCACCCATCGACCACGTCTTCTATTTTTCCAAACGATTCACTACTTCAGCGATAGTATTAAAACCACTGTTCAGTAGCTCATCAATGCATAAGCTTTTCGCTTTTGAAGCAAGAAATTCTCGAATTAATTACGTAATGAGCGCCGCTCGGATTTATGGACTGATCACATCAGCCAGAAAATCAATTTTTTTCTTGCATGTAAGAAAACCTCATTATGGTTCAGAAAAATGTGTACAAAAAGACATACCTTGACGCTGTTCATGTTGAAAATTGGAATTCGGATACTTCTGATCTGCTCGAAAGAAACAAAATGAGCGTTTTCTGTATGGGACCAGAAAATTTTTCACAAAATATTGAATGTCTTCTTTTTCGATCAATGCGTGACACTTTGTCTGTCAAATATATAATGATTTCCTATTAGTAGCGCCATCGTGTGTCGTACCTCCGAAACACATTACGATTTTCGCAGATATAATTTTCTTCAGTTTAAATTTGAGATTGGGTGGCAAGCAATAGTTTACATTGGATACTGCGAAAGTAATTCATTGCATGAGGGAAACCATTTTACAATAAAAGCAATCTGACAAGTGTGCTTTTGAGCAAGTGTAGAATATGAATTTCCGAGCCGAGACACTAGTTCAATCTCGAAGGTATTTTATGGTCTGCCTCATGCAAAATATGTCACCTGCGACAATGATCCATTACGTAATTCATTAATTTGGAAAAGTTGCATACCTCGCCTTCGGTTCGGATATGCAAATTCTTCACTTGTCAGAAAAAGTAAGTCCTCAATGATTTCACTTTTAAGGGAGTAGTTCGCTGTTCAATAAAGTTCGAAGCTAACCACGGTGTCTCACATAGTTGGTCCATGTTCTATTTACTTTGAAGCATGCGATTGCGATGCGAAAATAATCTTTTTCAAATTTTCCTTTCGATTCCAGGGGTTTTTAGAGGCCATCACCCACTTTTGGTAAGGCTCGGAACAAGTCAGATTTTACATGAACTTGACGTTGAAGCTTGCTGTGTCCTGAATCTGATTTAATTAATTCTTACCTGAACTGAATTCACCTAAAACTTGAACATTGTAATCAGTCTTGTTTTGTCAAGAATTCCGATGGCAACTTCGGCTTACAGAAAAGTTGTCTTTATTGAAAGAGACGTGAACGCGTGAACAGAGTGATTTGTACACGACGAATTAGAGCCTGTGAATTAGATTAGTATCGTACCAGGTTTCAGTACAGGTATACCCAAAAATTTGTACGAAAATTACCTGACTCACCAAGTTTCAGAAATTAAGGTTCAGGTCAGTTCACGTCAGACCTGCCTTCATAAAATTGAATAAACTGACCCTAATTTTCAGGTTGTGTCATTTTCTACCACGTTAGACCGATGCCTTATTTTGGTCCACTTGATATTTATCTATAAAATTTCTTGTGCTAGTAGACAAACGCAGCTTTTATTATGTTTATGTAACTCAGCATCATGTTGTTGCCTCGTCCCGCACTATAACACATCCAGTGCCTAATCCTTAGGCTCTAAGAGGTCGTATATAAATGACGTCACGCATTTTCAGTACTGTCATCAGATTAAAATCACTAATAAGTCGACCATAATTGTTCATTGTTCATTCGACTTAATAATGTGAACTACCCCTCGATTTAGAGGGGTGCATTTGGAGAGGGGGTTACACCATTGGCTCCAAACTTGCATACTTGTGAGATTATTAGGGACGTAAGACGCGTAAGACTCCTAATAGCAATGAAACATCAACGACTCTGTCTTTATACCATAAATTTATTGCAGCCACACCTCACAGTCCCAATATACGTTTACGTTGCGTATAGCTACACTGGAATGCTTCGTTTCTGTATACGGAGGTATACATTTCGTTGGATTGTACGGCTGAAACATTTCTTCAATAGCAGTGTGGTATCAAAGATTTTTAGATTGATTCTGTTGCAGAAAGTAATTTAAAATTCAAACTTTTTTACGAAAATCTCATGCGGTTTTATTATCAAGTTCACTTTTCATCATAACGGTTGTATATGAAGCGAATACACTCTTAAAATCCCATACTTGATTTACCATCGGGATCGGCTAATTCAAATTGCACTAGAATAATTAAATAACTGAAGGCTGCGGTGACAACCTACGAGAATTTCAATTCAATTTCTTGATTCTAACAAATTAATGTGCATCTCCCACTTACCGAAAACACCATCGAATAGTCGATGTTGTACAGTCCATATGGTGAAAGCTTAACTTTGCTTTGGGCTAGTTGAATTGACAACATTTCGATCTGAATAATTACATAGAATTAACATAAATTGCACCAGAAATAACATTTGACAACAGTGTTGTAATTTACGCTTTTTATGAATCTTGAATCGATATTGGGACAGTGGTTCATTTTGTGGGTTAAATTTTCGGTTTCTTGAAACTGAAAGAGGAAATTGAAGTTAAGCGGTGCGAAAGGTGAAAAATATTTTCTAGTTACAACAATCAACTGGACCATAGCACTGCTACTAGCATGAACACTCCTATTTGAAACGTCAAAAAGCATGCAAATTTTCATTGTGACATTGTGTATGCGCGTGAAGTGAGTAGGCATGGCTTCTGACTTTACGAAGGAAATGTATGGTCTATTGCGAGCCTCCGTGCTAGGAAGCAGTGCCATGAACGGACCCTTCTAATTCTAAATAGCCTCCGATAAATTAACCATTGTAACGGTGTAAAAGTGGCGTCAACGTACAAATTTTATTGCGAGATAAGTGATGGTTTGCGCAAATAACATATAATTATATGTCGACTTATAAGTTGGAAATTATAAGTAGCACTCCACTCTACTTCTCATATGGAGATGTGACTTATAATTATCAAATTATAAGTTGAAATATATGTCATTTGCGCAAACTCTCCAACATCTACCTTTCATTGTAATCGTAGAATGAGGTTTTAATTGCGTGGCATAACCCGTAGCGTTCGACTAATAACTTTGTCGAGGATCTATCATCTCGAACGTTTTCGGGATATTTTTGGGAGTAAAAGAACAATGACTCGTAACTACTAAAGACTAATAAGTCGGACTATGAATTTGTTGCTCTGAGAGCCTCAAACAGTTACTTTGTCAGTGAATGTCAGTGATATTTCCAAAAACATGCACAGCTAACTTTCGGCCGTCCATGTTACGCTTTAAATGGCTGAGGAAAATATTTGCAAAAACAAATTTAGATTCACATCATCGACTTTGTAAGCCTCAAAAATGGCAAAATGAAAGGACAAGGATCGTCAAATCCCGTTTTGGTAGCTACACTTTGATAATATTTGACATATAAGTCGGGGTAAACAATTTAGGAACAATTTTTGGGGCATGTTTTAGTTCACAAAACCTTGTGGAAATGAGAACGGAAAATCTCTCGTACACAATCCTCCCATCCTACCCCTATTCGTGCCAATTCCACGATAACGATCTAAGACAATCTGAGCACAAGTCTACTCCACGTACTTACTTTCAACATAATTTTCGAGCAAACTCCAGCTACAGATGACAAATCTATGATACTAGAAACTGTGTTAACGAATGCTATCCAAACCATCATTGGCAGTATGCCGTAAATTTTGTTAATTATGGTTCGTCGAATAATCAAAAAATCCAAAAACAATTTAAAAATCCACAAAAATATGGTGAATGAATGGCAGACCAATAGTTGCATAGCAAATGCTCCACAAAAATTTTGTGTCAATTTACACAATTTAAAATGTAGCGACGAGATTTGGTCAATTCTATCGCTCAAGACGCAGCACTGTTTCATTTTCTTGTAATAATTCGGCGATTTTTCAGCGGCAAATGCGTTGAATGTTTTATCGTCGGCAACCGCCTGTAATTGGTGATTTAAAATGCAAAAGTATTTGTCCAGGATGGAGAGACCACAAAAAAATATGCTGACCATGACGCAGAGCAGCATATTTGGCATTGAGTAAAAGAAAATGATGGAAAAATCGGCTCTAGCCTTTGGTGACAAGTATCCCATACGCGAGATAGTCATGTTGCACATTAAAATTCCGTTGCACAGAATGTAAACGGTGAACTTCACCAAAAAATCATTCCAATGGACGGACGATTGATCGAAGTCCACTGATTCGCATATTTGTTGGAATAAAATCTTTCCTTCTTCGACGACCGCATTTATTTGCTCAACTTTTTGAATTTGAACTAGATAAATGATAACGATCGCGAATACACTCGAAGATGTGATGACAATCGCAACAGCCGTGCCCGTATCGGATGGGTGAGCTTCAGCAATATCTACGTACAAAGTGGCCGCGGTATTGATTAGTAGTGCTATTATGGATGCCAAAATAGTTACGGAATAAAAACGTAGATACCAAGTCGTTTTGTACGATTTGGTGTTATAATCGTAATAGCATGGCCAAATTCCGAATAAAGTAATCAACACCAAATGACCAAACTTGATTGTCTTCAAGTATGGCTGGCAAAACCATTTTTCAATTTTGTTCCTCATTTCTTTCTACTCGTTTTGTGAACTGAGCTCCGTTAAATACGCAATCGAACTGAGAATTTCACTCATTCGTTTATCGATTTGAATAATTATTGTCCAAAATCTGAATGAAGGGAGCCTTGAACTTCAGAACCAGTAATTTGTGTATCAATTAATTGTAAATGTCAGCTCATTGTCAGTAGGCAAATTATTTGGTGACGTAAGTGGTGTAATGCAACCCCAGTCGAAGAAGAAAGCAAACACCATAAAATAAACCCAGCAGGTGAAACTTTTCTACCGTCGATAAAGGGTATTTCTTCCGGCTACGAACATTTATCCTATCCTCAGTTACAAGTACAAAGAGAGAATTTCGAGTTACACAATATGCGAACCAAAGAAATGAAAATATGAAAACAAAAATTTTGTTAATGATTTCAAATGAAAACAAGAGAAGTTCGACCAAAATATGAAAAATTTTTGTTATCTTCGAACTCACTCGAGTACCTCAAAAAACACATTTTTTTTTAAAGATAAAAAGATGAAAGATAATTTTAGAAAGACTAACTTTTCTAACCCACGCTTTTTACACGCTCTCCAATTCTATTGTTTTATGAACATTGTTCCTTTTACATTTCTTGCATAGACTTACATAATACTAGACAAAAATCCAATGTTCCCTGCAATTTCAATTTAGTTTTAAATTTTGCGCTCTCTCTCTCTCTAGTCTATATAAATCTGTGGCATTTTGGGTGCCAGAATTTGTGGGTCTAAAAAGGTGTAGGATCCATTTCAAAACAAAAGTGTCGCTCCGAACTTTATCTGTTCATCCAAAATTTTGTATTTTCTGGAAATAGTTCTTTTTTTAATGAGAATGGTCCTCACAACAGGGCAGGGACTAACGTAAGGATTCCTTCACACATGGGAAATTCGACCGAAAGGCGTCAAATAATGTATCTTTTCGTATATGAAAGATATAGTTTTCTTTTCAGGAACCAAATCGAAAAAGCTTCATAGTCGTAAGGTCGGATTTTTCGAATTTTACATAAAACCTAATTTCTCCTAGAATGCTCGGCGTTGAGAGATCTGAAGAAATCGAAAATAGTCACTTCCCGATCGGAACAAATAGGCCAAAGTTTCTTTAATGGTTGTTTGTTTTGTTCGAAACTTTAAATTCACGCCATAAGTCCGCTACAAAATTTGAATTTTGAGTGAATCGATGAATGAACAAATGAATTGATAAGTAAATTTCAACGCACTCTAATATGCGAATATCGCGAACATGGGTCATACAACGCTGCGATTGCGATCCGAATCTTGCGTTTCTTTTTAAATTTCGAGCGGACTTACGACGTGAATTCTAACATAAGAAATTTGTAATTTGCACATGGGAATAGATAGATAATATGGCAAATTCCACGACTTTGCCCCGACTAACAAACTGGGTCTTGAAATAGCTCGAAATCGGTGAAACAATGAATGAAACACGCTCGGATGCTTTTTGTTTAAACTTTCGTTAGTTACGGGACAAGGTCGTGGATTGCTACATGTAAGAAAATAACATCCAAGGCCGGTACAACATCCAAGGTATAAATGCAATACAATAAATTCAGCTCGACAGATTTTGGGGGGCGAGGAAAGTAAAGTTTTCACATGAAAAGTACACAGCACGGAGAAAATACTGAGAATAGGCTCTTGGAACGTCGGCACCAACTTGAAGACGTAATTATATGACGCAGGAGAGAGTGTTTTTGGATGCAGATCTAAATTGGTATGTAGGCAATCGCTGCGACAAAAGGAGGTCATTCATAAATTACGTCCTATGCCGGGGGGAGAGGGGTGTACAAAAACCACGTTATTCTTATTTCGTACATTTATTAGAAAACATTCAATTGTTATCTCTAAAAACTATCTAAAAAAATTATTTTATCTGTTTTTTAAATGTTTTTTTTTTGTTTTTCTTTTCTTTAATCTTGATTTTTATTCCATATTGTTTTTTGTTTTTTTGTTTGTTTGTTTTTGTTTATATATATTTTTCATTTAAATATATATTTTAATATATTCACTTATGAAATCGTCGAGAATTAATATATAATTAAGTAATTATAATATATGTAGGTTTTTTTCTGTTCTTTTTTTCACTGTTTTTCATTTTTCTTCTTCATCTTCTTGTTTTTCTTGCTCTCACTTAAATTATCCTAAATTGTTTTAATTTTAATTTTTAATTTTTTACAATATCTTCACTTCCCGGTTTCTTCTTCTTCTTCGTCTTCTTGGTTAATCTTATCTTCTTGTTGTTGTTGAGTTAATAAACTTTTTTTGCCATTTTTTTTTTGTGTAATTTTCTTTCTTTTATTGTTTTAATGAATTTTAAAGAGAAACTATTTTCAATTTGACGTGTCTTGTAGTTCACAAAGTTTTCTTTTTCTCATCCTTTCTGTTTCGTTTTTACTTTTTAAAAAAATACCCCGTCTCTGTGTATACAATCACAGAACATAATAAAACTTTTAGCAACCGTATCCATATGTATATTCCATTGGTTCTGCGAGTATTTTTTCTTCTCCTTAATTTCTTCATTTCTTCTGTTACCTCAAGTTGAACATTTTACCGATTTTTTAATTCTTCCTTTTTTTAAGTTTTTCTTAATTCCATTTTCTCTATTTTCTATTTTTTTTATTTATATTTTTACTTTTTTGTTTTGTTTTTAGATGAAACAAGCGATTTGTTTGTTTGTTTTTTTGTCTTTTACTACTGAGCTCGGTATTATAACAAACTTACAATTGTGCCATGCTTGTAGCGCAAATTAACAGTCAAAAAATTTGATTCAACAGTCACTGTGTTTCTTTTGTCCATCTGACTAGAGAGCAGGGTCTAGTTTAACGAAATTTTTGTTTCATTGTTACAGCCAAAGGCAATGAATTTGCAACGTGAATTTACTTCAGCTGTTTTTCAGCTGATCCACTCTCACACAAACAAAAGAGCTTATACGGTTCAATCACTATCGCACACACGTGCTTGTAGTTTCACCCGCATAAAGACGGAAAAGCTCTTCCGTTTATCTGAGTGGATCAGCTGGAGCGAATTCACGTTGAAAATTCACTGACTTTGGCTGTAATTCGGAGGTGAATTTTTTTTACGCAGATCATTTCGCTAAAATGGGCCCTGCTAGAGGAAGACAGAAAATGTATCCATTTTTTTTTGTAAAAATTGTCCGTTTGGTTTTTTTTTCTCGTCTATAGGATTTATTTGTATAAGAACTTTTGGTATTCTTTTCTCGTCTTCTTTTGTAGTAGGAAGGTAACTATTTTCCCGTTTTTATCAGTTTGTTTTTTTTTTCGTATGAAATTTTAGTGATTAGTAAATTGGGAATTTACAGAGAAAAAAAACTAATTGTCTCTCCATGGTTGATGGAACAATTGTCTTTCCAAAGATTTCATTTCTAGTTCTAAGATTTTCTAATTCGCTAATCACAAAAACCCGTACCCGTTTGTAAAATTTTGCCATTTTAAATAATTTGTGATTGGAAAGAAAAATAGAAAAAACAAATTTTACGTGATGTGCAATGCGTGTGTTCAAAGTTTTTCTTTTTTAGTTTTCGATTTTCGTAGAAAAATGTTAGCGCTGACATATTGTGTCAACGCACCGCGCAGTTGCCTATGTATCTAGATTTCAAATACCACAATCGGACAGTGAGTATTATACATTCGACTTACGCTAACAAAAAAAAAACGTATAAAATTTGCATGCAAATAAGATACCTGTCATGTCACGCTCAGTTACAACTTGCGAGGTGCGTTGATTATGTGTGTGTATGTGGTTATACAGTTGAGGATAAATATTCGAAAAAAAGAAAAATTTACAGGAAACCATCGATTTTGAATGCTAAATTCATTAAACATGAACTAAACGGAACCTGGTATTTTTATAAAAAAAAAAATTTTTTTGACGTAAGCTCGTAATTCTTAGTATTTAGCTCGAGGGGTGAGCCACTCTGTGATTACTTGATAATTATTTGGATTATTTCATACCAGTAATCACCAAATAGTCCAAATAATTACAGAGTGGTTCACCACTCGATTTAGCTTGATATTTATCGTCGAGTGGATTATTCGTGAAGGAGGGCAACATTTTTTCTTTCATGCTAGATCATGAATTAAATAGAATGGATTGTTAAGAGGAAATTCTATTACATTTAGACAGTAGTTTCCACATGTCTTTGTCCTTACAGAATCTAGTTTCCATAAAAGTTCGACTATGTTTCGATATTTTTATCTTGGCTACGTACCGTCCCCATATTTCGGATGGGTCAAATATTTTTTTGTCTTTTGATTTCAATTGATTTGTTCACACAAAATCGGAGAACAACAACGTCTTGCGTACATAGCAAAAAAATAGCTTGCATACAAAGTGCCGCGACCATTCAAAATGAAATCTCTTTCGATTGAACAATGTAGCTGGATTCAAAATGCTGCTGGTTGCATTTCATTGGACAATAGCAATGAATTGACAAAAAAAGCCTTCAAACTTCTTAATTGGATATTCGTGACATGATTTCGGAACGTCTAGGCGGCTCCAACTATTAAAAGTGCTGTTAACAGAGCGCTTTTTAATATTATCATCTGAATTGGCTCGTAATGAATATAATTTTGATTTTAGCCATTTTTAGTGAGTTTCTGAACAAACAGATTAAGATACATTTGAGTTGATCAGAAAAGCGGCGGCATTCCTATAATATGGCTAATCTACGAAGAACGTAAGACAGAAATTGTTTTCGTGTATCACAAGTCTTATATGGACGAACACTCACTGAACTTCCGGTGTCGCCAGCCGCTTTTGTGTGAATGTTGTAGCCTGTTCATTCAGAATGCAGATCCGCGTTATAATTCTATTTAAATTTCGAATCAAGCCGTTTTTTATAAAGAGAAAAAATAGAATCGGAAACAGAGAAATGATACGTAGAAGGCGCCTTCGCCATCTAGCTGTCATTTTTATGATCGGTAACCATTCTGACTTTTTCTCACTTTAAAATGGTATAACCATAAGGGACATAGTTTTTGATAATAAAGTCAATATGCTTTGGGTTGTGTCTGTGTGTGTGAGTGTTATTCGCGATTTCCGTTATTTATTAATTATGAAAAATGCTACAAATTCTAAATTATCCAAATCTTAAATTACTTATGGTACAATTTTATCAGCTTTGAATAGGTGTCAATATTAGATTGGTAATGCTTTGAACATTCTGTTAATAATTAATAAATCGGGTCTACCATATACTCGATTCAATCGAAATATAATATTTTTATCTAAATAACGAATTTTTTGTTTTTTCATTTTTTGTTGCATTTTTTTTTTGCGTTTTTCTTTATTACAATACAGTCGATTATACAAATTGAAATATTTCTATTTTAGTAAAAAATCTTTTAATTTTACGCAAAGATAGCAAGAAAATGTGTGTGTCTGCACACCTTCGAATCCGGAGCACTAGAACAGATACTCGATATCAATATCAAACGTTGCTATGGCAAATCAATTTTTCAACTAAATTATACAAATCGATTGACTGACATTTCTTTTGTCTGTTTCATTGCACGTTTCAAAGATGCTGTCGGGTGCTACATTTTCTTACGTTTTTTTCTTCTTCTTTCAATTCTGGCGTCAAACTAGCGTCACACTCAAAAGTTCTCCCTTCTCCTTTATTGTTTATATCAATCAGAGACATAAACACAATAAAAAACATTTAACCAAAAACTTTTCTCTGAATGTGAGGCTAGCTTGCGGCTTTAAATTATAACAAGCCCGGCGGCGTTTCCTATCGAAAAGGATTTAAACGGAATAAAATGGATTAACATTAAACTTATTGCACACACCGTCAATTTCACAATAGAAAAACAGCGAACGTTCATTCCGCTCGCTAAATGTGGATTTTCCTCGTCTTTAAATTGGAATCTTCCGACCAAGGGCGTCAGAGGAGCGCTGAATGTTCAGCATATATATACTTCGTCCACATACATTAAAAATAACATTTAATCGAAAAACGATACATCAAGTGAATTCGAACAGATCTACTACAGTGTTTTAATGTTAATGCCGGTGATACCATTGAAGTGACATATGGATGGGAGAGTCACATTCATTCTGAATTTATTTAAATGCTAATTAGCTGGAAAATTGCTAATTTTACTCGTGGAACACAGAATGATTGTGCGAAGTTCAAATTAATGGGAAATGGATTTTGGTTTGAGGCCATGATCGAGGGGCAACTGCTACCGAAAGTCAGGTTACAGGAGGCCAACAAAAGTCACCATTCAAAGTCACTGGGAAAGTCAAAGTCATTACACTTAACTCCATAGAGAAAAAAGTCAGAAAATCGGGTCACATCATTTTTGGGAATAGTTTTCCCCTCGCGCTTGATGAACGTAAAACGTATCAATAAAGTGGAAAACTGACCTACCGTATTCGGAACGTATATTGAAATCGACTTTTCGTTATAGCAACGTGATTTCAATCATTCAATCATTTTTGATGTCGAGAACAAAAGGAAAAATTTCGAGGAAGTCAATATCCGACTTAAGTTAATTAACATCAGCAGCGGCTGGGATCATTTTGAGAATTCAATTTTTCGAAATATTCTGAAAACTCCCAAAATTTCCCAAAAACAATTTCTCGAAATTTTCCAAATAAAAATTTATTAAGATTCTCAGTTTCTTGCTCTTTAAAAAATTCTCGAAAATAGTCCTTGCTCAACCTGGTACTTCAAACATACCACTCAGAATCAAACATTCGACTGTGGTTCGTCTTGTTGCAAAAATTGTTCGTAAGTGAAGCGAAAAACCAGAAAATGCACACACCACACTCTCTCAACTATCTACAGAAGGTTATCGACAAAATTGCAGTCATCACACTCACTGAAATAGTCATATTATTAGCCCAACAAAACGCAAAACTAATGAACGTCGAGGTAATGGAAGAAAGTTATTCTGCTGTTTCATAACAGAGTTTTATAAGCCAGCAGACAGTACATTCAATGTGGAATAATTAATGGGGAACGAATTTTGTGTAGTAATTGTAGAGATGGGCGCAACACTCCCAAACGGGTTGAGCTCATCTTCCGATTTTGCTTTAAGAAAGTACTTTCTCGGTTTATGTGGCATGTTGTGTTGTAGCTTTTCAAAACAAAACACTGGCCGGCTTAAGTTCTTTTAGGCGTGTCAGCCTGTGCAGTAGAAAAGTAATTTCACACAGTACATACACAAGCAACCACATTTCCATCATCAATCACATATGACATTTTCCTGAAATTCGTACCACAAATGCTGTTCCTCGTCTTGCTGTTCGCTTACATGGTGTTCATGACTTTTTTTTTGGCTGAATGGACTCATTGTACACTATTCGAACACAGTAAAAAAATCTTGATATGATTTTCAATAAGAAGTTGGACTGGAAGGAGCATGTGGAACTGACATGCGAAAAGATTTATAAATCGTTACTTAGTACCTGGCCTGGCCTTGCTTTAATGTCACACCTCAACTAGCAAGGATTATGCTGGCGAAATCGCTACTTATGCCACACATTGAATATTGTAGTATCGTTTATTCATATGGGATGAGTGCGGCTTTAAGGGACATGCTAGAAAGAGCATTCAGAGCTATATAATACGCTTTGCATATGGAGTGAAGAAGTACGACAGCATTAGTAATTACGTTGACAAGTTGCTGGGATTTTCATTGACTAAATTCTTTAGTCTCAGAGCTAGGCTGTTTATACACAAGTTCGTTCGTTCGAAAACACCACAGTACCTGAGTTTTCTGGTCGTCTCAGGCTTCTCAGCAAGGACGCAGCGATTGAAAGTTCCTCGAAACACAAGTCACTATAGAAATTCGTTGGCGGTTAAAGGAGTGATGAAGTGGAACCTTCTTCTAATTGATGCGATAACCAGCGGTTCGGTTGGACGTTTTCGATTGAGGGTTGCCGATCATTTGAGAAGTTGAGTGGCTAAATGTTGGGTTTGGAATGATCTGTTGTTTGTTATACGGATACAGGGAATAGAAATTGCAATATTAATTCATACGTTTTCTCGTTTTTTTTCTTTTGTTGCTTTCTTTGTTGGTATGAATTTATTCTC
>JANTFA010203408.1:0-17332 GCA_026413405.1 Phytosciara flavipes
TTTGGTAAAAGTATTAGGAGTAATTACCGTTCATTTCGAATATGTATTTTAAAATTGAAATAATAGCTATAATTTTTCATAACATATGACTAAATGGAAACCTTGCGCAAAAAATGTGAAAATTGTCAATCCGAGGCGAAGCCGAAATTGACAACACATCGTATGCGCAAAATTTCCATTAAGTCATACGTCAGGTAAAAGATTTTATGTAGCAATTTTAAACTTTCGCCGAATGAAAACACACTTAAAATTAATTTATGCGCATGCATGCGCACAACAGTACTTAAAATTCATTGCGAAATTCAATTAGTCAAGGGACCCGACCCGCCCAAGAGGTGGGGCCTAGTTTCAATTCCAATAGATTTTTTGGATCATTCTTGATGATTGCAAATTAAAAAATTTAAATTTTCTAGTACCCCCAAACGAGTGAAAGTTGAAGGAAGTTCACAGAGGTCGCTCAAAATGTAAATTTCAGTATCGATACATGGCCCATCTTCGAACATGACCTCAAGAATTAAGTTCCGCATCGAATGAAAGAAAGTTTTTCAAAATCGGATCAAAATTACTCAAGTTATCGTGGTAACAAAGATTTGAGAACTCACATTAAAAAATTTTCAGCACATTTCAAACATTTTTATAAGTCGTGGTTACGGCTTTTGTTTCCGTAACACCCTTGACTTTCAGTCTAGGGAATAATAACAAAGCAAACTGATGCCATCAAACATAATATGTATACCACCCGAGGACAATGCCCCAGCCCAGCTCACGAATGGGCACCGCACTGAAACATCCTCTGTGACTGCCATTCGCATTTACTATTTTAGAACTGTAAATTTGACCTTACCCTTTACTTTGACCAGCGACACTCACCGTATGTACATGCTCTGCTGCATAACCATTTTCGCATCGAAATTTATTCCTCGGTGTTGTATGAGTGCTGGACAAATAATGCGAAAATGTTTTTTTTTTCTTTACTAAAATTAGTTTTTATTTTAACCTCAATTTTTTTTCATGTTCACATTAAAGCTGCATATGCTGTAGTTTAATAGTTTAATTTTATAAGTAAGTTTGTTGTCATTAAACATTACACATTGATTTTATAATGGAATAAGTTCATAACACCTTCTATAGTCAATAATGTAATTGAATTTTACGTTTTTCTTTTCTTAATTTTTATTTTATTTAAATTAGCAACATCACTTAACCTCTACAGCTGGTATTTATATATAGAATCATGCTTCTACGTTTCTCTCTTACAAATATGAAAATATTTTGCAAGAGCCGGGGGATAGCCTGGTTTCATTTTTATTACATAAAGTTATTATTTCCAAACACAGAAAAAATGGTCCTATCTAAAAGGAAAGATGTGAAAATGCTGAAAATTGTATGGAACAACGGATACGTTTTGTCATACAATTTTCACAAATCACAATTCTTTAGACGTTCAAAAAAGAAGAAACTCCCACTCTACCACACACAAGTCAACGAATTTCATTATTTATTTCGCCCATAAATTTCGTCAACTCAGCACTGTCGAACTCTTCGGCATCCACTTCCTGTAGACTGCTGTTACTGATCGTATTAGTGTGTGCACTGTCAACGCTATTTCCCTTCTTCAATTTGGCCTCCTTAGCAACGGGCGACTGTGGCGTGGAATTATTCGGCGATGTGCGGAACAGTAACACTTTTCTAGTGCCGCGACGCAATTTCTCGGCTATGGTGCTGAGCGTGGATTGGTGGTGATTGTTGTTGTTGTTGTTGTTGCTGTGGTTATTGTTTGATGAATTTCGTTTGTTATTGTTGGCTGGTGTCTTGTCACCGAAATTCGTAGTGCAAGATTGCAGTACGTCACTTTTGCTGAGCGATGTGATTAATGTGGATTGGCTCGTCACCGATATGCATCGCTGACGCTGTAGTGGAATGGCATTGATGGTCGTCTTGTTTTCAGAAGCTGGTTCGGACTGCAATATCGATAGATTTGATTCGATTTTTTGGATGTGCGGTTCCATGGACTGTTGCATGCGATTTGCATTTGATGTTGTTAGGCGAATCGAACCGTTGCCGTTGTACTTGGACAGAGCACTGTAGATGTGAGCTCGCTGATTGTATTCGGGGCCAATGTGAAAATGACGAGCCAAAGTTGTCTGAAACGGAACGAAAGAGGGGGGAGGAAAATTATTTTAACCGAAAAGCAGTTGTTATCAAAAATGTACCAGTCATGCTTTTTGTACGTATGCCTGTCCTTAAAGCTATTTGTTTAAATATAGAAAGAGGTTTCACATGCTGTCGGCATATATACGTAATGTATACATCAGTGAAGGAGCAAGCCAATTTAAACTCTAAATCAACAACAAAGTATCATCATCTTATTCGATTCTGGCATATATTCGACTTTATGTATTCATCAAGTTTCACCTTAACATTTCATATTATACTGTGCTGCCTACACATTCCATAAAGATAATTGAATTCAATACACATGATGTTTGCTCACATTTTGAAGCTCCATAGAAAATATTTTGTTTATATTCCCTTAAGACCGCATCAAAAGGTACTTATTCACAAACCATCGAAAGCGATGTTGAACTTAAGATGAGCAACGAGCAATAACAACATAACATAATTTCAAAGTCTTTCAGCCAATCAACTTCAATGGATTGTCTAGATAATGGTACGCGATATACTGAGCAAATAACTTAAATGATGCGACAACGAAGCATACCAGTGCACTCCAAAAGTGCATTTAACTAAGAACTGCGTTCCGTTTGGAAATACTTTGAGCTGTGTAAATTGTTGATGAAACTATTTATGTGACATAATGCTTCAGCACTGTATCATAAGATCTACGCCGCTAGCGTTTTTGATCAGCTTCCAATGATAGTTTGGTATTGTTAGCAATGATCGAGAACCATTTCGACTAAATAGAAGCGAAACTATTCGACAGAATAGCCTTACCGCTACCGCACTCTGATCTGAGCAATCATATAATTTCCGCACTTTGATCATGAAATGGTTCTACGTTTTAAACTAGAAATTTAGGACATTTTTCGAGCGAGGAACTTGTCCACTGATACGATATGAAAGATATTGAATACATGTGTGATACGTATTTTGACGTTTTTCTTAAATATTCAGTTCATTAATGCCATCTCATCAACTTTTTGAGCTAGTCATACTTTTTTGCATGTACCTATCTGGTGAATTATAAGCGGAATGTAAAATACACTCCGCTCCATCCTCGGACCTTTCCACTCCCTGGGTCAAACATACATCTTTTTGGTCTTCGTAACATAAAATACTATTCGAGGCATACATCCAATATTTACACGTATTGGGTTTAAAAATCGTAAAACTACGTAACATTTTCTTGGCCAAGACATTTGTAAAATCGATTTTTTACCGCGAAGCTGTGATGAGGCATTTCTGGCCAAACGAAGAAAAATGTCAATCTTGTTGTCCACTGCATTTTTCCTCGTTTGACCAAAAATGCCACATCACGGCTTCTCGGTATTAAATCGACTGTAAAAATTTCACTTAGTTTTACGATTCTTTTCCTATGTACATCTCATCGCAAAATTGCAGCAAACTGCAGGACTGTCCATAAATGACGTAATGACGTCCACCATGACGGGGGGAGGGGAATCGAACATTATATCTCTTTGACATATGTACAAAACGTGACGTTGAACAAATTCGTTCAGATGTCAGCTCCTGACAACCAAATTACCGATCTAGAAATATAATGTTTCGAAAACGTTAAATGATCCTGTCCGAAGAGATTTCTAGTTTAATACCGTTGTTCCATGCATGGTTGAGTTTCACAGAATGACTTTCTGTACGCTTCAGGGGCCGTTCATAACTGACGTAACGATATTTTAGAGACTTTACCCACGTCATGGGAAAAAAGAACCAAAATTGACCGAAATTCGTTGGGGCCGTCACATTTTCTTGACCCTCCGTTCGTATGACGTCATTTATGAACGTCTCCTTGAGCCTTCATCACAAAACCCTCATTTACTAACTACTAATGTACTTCTAGCCAAACGTTATAATCCCTCTAATTAAAATGTTCGGAGAACTGAGTAAGTTGATGTTAATGTAGAATGCGAAGCCCAACCACAAATATAATAATCATTTAATCGTCATCATTACGTACAAAACATAATGAAAGTGAGACAAATTATGGTAGTGATGTATGACCTTGGCCTCAGGAAATATCGTTTCTTGTCATTTGTCGAAATGTAGTTCAAACTACCCAAAAGTTTCTCAGTACCTTGCGCGTATGAAAATATGGAACTTTTAGAAGTAAAACGAATGGAATTTCAGCACTGAAAAACTTTTTTATTAAAATTTCAGTAGAGGCCATTCATAAATGACGTCCAATAGTGGTCTGTAATTTTGGTCACTTGCTATCACCTCGTCCAATTCCGTCCAAATTAGCGAGACGTCCGTTTTCAAATACTACGACCCCAAGGGACTGTTCACGTTTTACGTCACGCTATTTTATGGAATTTTGATTACCCCCTCCTCCCATCACGCAATCCAACCATCACTTTTCGCTGAAGCCCTCCGAATGTGAAGTAATATTCTTCTTTCTGAGATCCTTTCAAAACCGAAAGTTTTTTATTGTGCCAGTGGTAAGCTGCGCGACAAACCTAAGTTACTTCGATGTTGAGTGCCACCTATCTACATACGATCGAAACTAGTAGAATGCCAGCGTCTCCCAAAAATATCTTTTGCCGGCAAGCCGCGTGGAAGCACTTTTCACCACACACCAAAGACTCGAACAAATTCAATCAGCTGTGTTTTGTATACACGTCTGACAATCAGTTTTTTTTTCTGCCGCAGTTGGGAATCGAACTCTTGCACTGACAGCTTCAATCGTTTAGTGGAGAACAGACGAGTTATAACCACTACGCTATTGAGTTACCACGCTAAGTCTTTGGAACTTTTTTTAAAGTTGTACTGCAACGCAAGTCATATACTACCCCTTCCCCCTTTGCGCGTTAAGTAATTTGTGAATGACATCTAGAGCAAAAATTTCTACAACTCTTAAGGAACGTATAGTAAGGAGCAAACATATCTCATTGAATGTAACTTGGCAAAGTGAGAACCTCAGGGAACATTTTACAAGACATTAATCACATACGCACAAAAAAGGGAGAATTATTACCGACGGAAGCCGAACATTATTACATGAAAAGATAACAGAAACATAACAACCAGCACAAAAAGATCTATGGAAATATTTTCTTTTGCTATTGTTACATACGGCTCGCTATATTTATGTCTATAGTAAAGTGAATTACATTATGTGTGATGATAAATATGTATTTCGTCTGTCATTCATATAAAAAATGACTTTTCTAATGTCATTTCCACACATAAAATGGGGGAGTTGATACGGTCACATTGCCAGACCGATGTCAGTCGTCAAATATTTTATTAAATTAATAAACAGTAAAGTGTGTACGCATTCGTGTCATTGTTTACTATTGAGGCACTGATGTGTATACACTGGTCACCGACCTGGTATATATACATTCCAATGAACGACTGAAACCTATTTGATGGGATCCTTGGTCGGGCGTATAATATGAATGAAGCACACGTTAATTTTCCATTCATGTACTGTCCATTACGTTCGCACCATATTCCTGAACACTTCATAACAATATAAAAGGAGCTGGCATACGGACGCTTGATCTCTCATTCAACACAAGTCACCGAAGAAATGTTAACATTTATCATATCAAAATGGATATAGGGGCTACTGTGTAATACACTTACTCAAATCAGACATACTCCACACAGAAAACATTTCGTTTTCATTTTCGTTTCTCATAAATAATTCAACAACAAAAAAAAAACGTTTCTGTGGGGGGACAGGGTGCTATTCTATGAGATCGTACACAAATGACAACACGTCTTGAGGGAGGAGCGGGCGTCTAGATAACGTGACGGTCCCTAAAAATATGGGTCAAATTTGACCATTTTTTGCGTGACAGATGGGTGGAGGGGTTATCAAAAATTCAATAAAACAGCGCGACGTCATTTGTGTACGGGCCCCCATACAGTCGCAGACGTACAAATATTTTCTTTTGTATGCGAGATATAAACATTGCAATAATTTAAAAAGCATGAAAATATCAGTTTGGCGAAGGTCGCATAATGTTGTAGCTGTACCAGTGGCACGATAAAAATTGGAAGTGGGATAAATTGGTTAGTGATGATTACGTATACAACATTATTCATTGACAGTGGAGACCATAAATAAACGAATAATAATGTTGGCGGCGTCACATTCGATGGAGGAAGTGAAAAAGAAAAGAAAAAATTTGCAACAGGTGTGATGAATGGAATGGATTTTTCGAACAGGACATTAACAACATTTTCAGTATACATTCCTTGGAAGAAGATTTACACAGCCGATGAATCGTAAGGTATTTCCCATTCACTGGACATCATTGAAAAATTGGTATAGGAAAAAAGTTGACTTTGGAGTTAATGGCTTGAACTTTAATGAAGATTGGATGGCTGAATGATTTAGTAATGGGACTGTCTTTGTATTTTGTGGACTGTTAGGAGACTGTATAATTCAGACGTGTCAATTATTTGGAAGAAGGGTGAAAGAGATGCGAAAAATGCGCCGGTCGTGACGCCTACGCTCAAATTTCATTATAGAGAATGTAAACTTGTTAGTTATGTTAGTGACCAGTCATGTCGGCCGCTGACTAGGACCGCCGATGATTTCTACCGGTCGAAAGTTGTGGCGCCTTCTCAGCCGATTTTTCATTGAATCGAATAAAATAATTCGACCAAACTAGAAAAATTCTCTTAAACTCAGAAACTGGTCTCGTTCCCAGATTCAGATGTGTTGAGTTTAATTTTGATTGGACAATCCTTCAATTCAAAATTCCGCAAAGATTGACATTGACATCGTAGTTTACACGTTGCATATAGGAAAGAATATGTCGACTGGATCAGAAGAATATACTTTGGATCAGAAATATGAAAGCACGTTCGAGTCGCTTCGGTTCTGACTACTCCCGAATTTAATTTTGTGGGTTCTTCTTCACTAACAGAATTAACTACTGTGGTAAGGAATCCTTACTAAGGACTAAGGTGATGTTTCCTTCGCCTAGGCGATGGACTCATTGGATCTTGAGATCGAAGCGCCAGACAATCATAAAGCTGCTCAAAGCGAAGGTCTGCCATTCGAGCCTGGAAAACAAGAGTCAAAATTCTTTCTACGTCAACGTGGTTTTGACAGCGTGAAGACAGATATTCCAGCTTCAAATAACAGTAGTTGTCAAGCCTGCTTTCTTGAGTTATTGATGAAAATATCCACAAGAAAGCGACAGCCTGGTCTCGAAATGCGATTTAGTGTCATAGGTACTAGATTCGCTTCACCCAAATCGGTTGCTTGAAATGTGACAAATTTTAAATAGCTAAAGAAGGGAGGAAGATGACAAAACTGAAGGTATTGTCAATCAAAGTATGTGATGATGCCTTTACTTTGGTTTAGTCGGTTTTTCAGCATCAGCTCTATCTGGATTTTCAAAAAAACAAACATCACATACTTGAATTACTGCAATTTTGAAAGAGGAAACCTTAGAAATCGGCTCAGCTAACCAGGGACACCCAGCCATTTTGACGTCGCACACATGGACCAAAAATTTAAGTTTCGTTTACTTCGCTGAAAATTTATTGAAAAGATTGCTTAACAGAGAAAATTTTTTGTAGAACGAGCACTAAAGCCCTCTCCATTTTTTCTAACCCACACTTTTGACCACTCTCAAATTCATTTTGTCATTTTTCGTATATGCAGCTTTGCAATTTTTGTATACTTTAGCTGTTGTTTGATGATTAATTTCTTAGCTCATGGTTAAATTATTCTACTTTCATAAAACCATGAAAACTGTTGTGTATGAAATGCATAATGAAATCACTAGATGTAAATTGTCAATCCAAGGTGAAGCCGAATTCCATGCCATATCATGTCGTCGCTTTCACGATACATGGGCGTACTTGTTTTTGAACCTTAAAAGGGATGACCTATAACTCCGCTTCTGCGTAACCAATTTAAACCAAATTTGAAGCTTCGGCTTTACATAATCGATTACCATGAGCGATGCAGCTATTTTGGATCGGGAGTTGCAGGCAAGATACGAGACCTCTGTTTTCAAATGCGCCCCTTTGCCTTGAAAACGACGATGTGATCAAATATTCCAATAATGCAACGTGTTTCATACAACGCCTTACGTACGACGATATCTCATCATTTACTTTATCGCACTAGTGTGATAAAACTATATGAAAATCCTATACGACAATACTTTGTTCGTACTGAGTTATGCGATGAAGATTTTTCATTCAGCTATTGCATTGAATCCTTGCACTTTAAAGCTTGGACCGTAGTTTGTCAATGGTCAAAGTGTTTCAATTAATACGTTCACAGTGACAGAGGGTTACCTCATATACCTTCATGACATTTATATGATTAAAATGCAGTACATGAATGAATTTATTGACTTCGATTCAGTGGAATTATCCTTAATTCAAATATTGTAGGCCTTATTGTTCATCCAAATAACGCGTTATTGAGACAAGAACCACTTCCATTCCCCTTCAAACGATAAATGAAATTTAATGTAAAAATCCTTTAATAATGGTATAATCCATCGGCATCCCATTTCACTAGGTACAACAACAAAAAAACTGTAGCTAGACCGTTTTATTTGTCGTATCACGACATTCCGTGCCCGTGTTCGTATATATACCTAGCCCACCGCTCTGTGTAATATACCTCGTACAATTTACCTGTAACAAAACCGTATTTCAAGTTAATTTTTTTCCGTAACAATTCACTGGATTATCATTTTATTTTCGAACGTCCTTAAAGGATATGTTATGAAAAGATGAGAAATGGGCATTTTAGAAAGTTATTGATCATAAATTTTCATTATCCACTTTTTTCGGTGACTTTGTGTACATAGATACGTAAAGGTTTTCGGAGGGATGTAATAAATGTCTCGAATACGGTTTGCGGAACTTAAATAGACGCACTTTGTGGGAAATGTTTGTTGACTTTCTCTGGATATTCTTTCTATTTCAAGAACGAAGTTGCACGGATGGAATAACAGAAGTACGAAGTTCGAGGGTCTTTTGCTTTCACACTACTTACGTCTTACGTTAGTAACCCGTCGAATTCGAATCTCTGAATAAGGACAAACCTTCTGTGTGTCCGTGAACAGGATAACTTGGGTAAAACGAAAACATTCTTGATGGGACTTTTTTCCTCGATTTGTATTCCCATATGCTACATTATGTTAGAAGATGAGCAAAGTCGGTCGAACCGATCCAGAGATATGACCGAAAATATTTCGAGGTCTAGTTGAGGTTTTTCGTATATATTATCAGCGATATTGCTCCTACAAAGTTGATTAATGGTGCAAATGAAAGGTATTGACTGCATCAACACAGAAAAACGTTTGCCAAATTAAGATCACATGCTCAGAAGTTAGAGCCCATAGAGTGAGCGCCAGTCGAGCTACTCGGCCGTACAGTGAAGGTAGAGTTTCTTGTCCATACTTTGAATGAATTTCATTCGATTCTCATGAAATTTTTATGGTTTGAAAGGTAATGCCGACGCCGACCGTAAAAGCGATGTTTTCTGTGACTTAAGAAAATGGCCGACAGACGCCATTTCGGATTTTCGGGCTTTTGTCTAAATTTTGAGTAAATTTTATACGACCGTCATGTTTCCTTAGACACCCCCTCCCCATCAAGGCGTGACGTCATTTGTGTATGGCCCCTTACCGAAATACACGACCTATACAGAGGTATTATGTCCAATTTTCTTATTCTAATCTATCAGTTACTTCATTGCCCGTAGTTACCGAAAGTCAGCTAAAGTTTTATGTATATCGTTGAATCGCTTTACATTCCAATGATGCTAGTTAACGTCCCACTTATGCAATCACTTATTAGTGCAAGAAATTATACAAAACAAAATATTCGGAAATGGATTTCACAAAATTGTGTTTCTGTTTACATTGGAATGACTTTAGCATTGGATTATATAGGCTATACACGGGCTTAAAGGTATAGAATGTCATAATTTGCGGTGTCACCCATTATTGGTAGAGCGGTTACAACACATCTCATGCGAAATCACATTCGGTTGTGTTGTGCTACATAGCGATCCCCGATATCCCAACACAACACTCTTATAAAATGATATGTAAACTCTGACCTGCACACGTTATGGATACTTCGTGTCACTTTAAAAAGGTATGCCGCTGTGAAATTACTATATTACATTGTTGTCTGAGCGGTATTATGCATGAGGTTCGTTGTATAAATTGGGTGTTACTTCGTTATTGTACCAATTTATGCAAACAGAGTGAAAAAAAACAAAAATTTTCTTTTTTTTATATTTTTTTTGCAGCATCTGCTGAATAATAAATTTTGAACTTAAGGAAAACAGTGCAAAGGCTTAACCTTGGTCGGATATAAAACAAAATCACATTCAAAATCACAACCACCTATAATATCCCAGCAGATTGCCAAATTATATTACTTAGCATAGCGCTTCTTCTAGCATGAGCACTACTTTGACAGGCGTCAAACTTGGGTGCTTTAATGATAAGAGCAGCCGTTTCAGATTGTTTGCGTTGAATGTTTTAACATTATAAAACGAAATCTTTACAAGAAGCACAATCTTATGTTATAGATGGAGGCTGTCTGGTGTTGTGTGTGTAATAATTCAAAAGGTGGAAGCACCGCTCGGGTAGTTTTCAACCTCAGTTTCATTATTTTGTACATTAGTAGTCAAAGTTTTGCTCACTGAGGAGACTACACCGACCGTATTTACGTGAACACACTCAGCAGTCTGCTTAACCTTGCAAGTCAATTTATATGTCGCAACGTGGGAAAAATAAAAACCAAAACTCCCCGAAATGTCACCATTGTCAAACAAGCTACTTCATCTATTGTGATCTTATCAACCGGGCACAGATAAATTTAGTTTGTAATATCAAACTCACTTTTCGACATGCCAAGGGACAGATACAGACCGGAACTACAGTTTAAAAGAAACTTTAAAGTGATACTTCCAAGCTGGCAATAATGGCTAGCTGGCTCGCCTGTTGGAGGCCACGTAGGATTCACGAATCTAAAACCGATGAAGGGGCAGGTGACGGAGTGCACACTCCGAACGTTGCAGAAGGTAACTGATTCCACCTGGGAAAACTTGCCGGCTTTGCTCAGGCAGAAACGTTTGCAGCTCTTATGGGATCTAGCGAGTTAATGCCACCATCACGATCCTCTACGAGCCGAAGGCGAGGAGTATACACCTCCTCCAAGGTAAACGAATTTTCTTGCAGAGACATAAGATATTCAAGTTGACAGTGTAATCCTGAATTCCCCTTTGAAGCTAATGCGTAATGTATGATATAACCACACAGGGACATATAAAAAATGAAATCGTCGAAAAGAGCAACTCACTGAGTGTACTTGGCGAAAAGAAACAATTCAAACGTTTTCTATTGTAAAATGAATACTCTTTGTTCACTCCAGTCATAGACGACTGCATAATTTGTTGCAACGGGATATTGTTGATGTCAGGCACAGAAAAGATATGAATATAAAACATCAAAATTGCATATGACACTCATCTCTAATGATTTTTTGACATGCAGTTTACGAATGATTCATGGCTCATTGTCAAAGTCAAGTACGTGAACAGTGAACATTCCAAATATTCGTCGTTGGCTATACTAACGACAAAGCACTGTAGATAGTAGATTACGTACTTGCTCGGAAATATATTTAAGCTTAAACCCAATTCAAAGACAAGAACTATATTCCACGCGTAAAAACCAAATTTTCCAAGCAATTACGTACTGTATTTTACTGCACAGTGCACCATTTAAATCTAAAACTTCTTTTCCGGCAATACCAGTAGCGTTAGAACTCGTTTTCGGCGGTCGTTGCGAGGGAAATATACTTTGTAATGGTTTTGACATTGTGTTTCTGACTTGACAAAACTACCTTACGTACGATACTGAAGCGATCAATCAATGATTTTCAGTATGGCACCCCCGAATACATGTCGAATAATTAAATGTTGGTTTGGGTTTGAATTCAAAGTTTTTCAATTGCCGAACTCCAGATAGATCCGATGATTGATGAGCGTACAAAATGTAAACAGAACTTTAAACTTTTCATAACTTTGGAACCGGTCTTTTGCCTTGATTTTCCAAAGATAACAATAAGTATGTCGTTCATGGTTGTTCATACCTAAGAGTAATTAGTGGTATTTCGTACAAAATAATGTGATGGCAGTGTGAAGTATACAATTTCGTATGAGACACACTGAAAATTTGGAATTTTTGTCTCGTTTTGTCATAGTAAAGGCGCCAAACCTAATTCAGAATTTTCAGAAAAAATTTGGAAAACATTTTTTTGGGGACGAAGGAACAGAATTTACAGCATGCTAGCAACTTTTGACTTCCCCTTTGATTCCAAATGTCTCAAACCTAATATAGAAAAGCGGTCACCAGCAACGTTTCTTTAGATTTTCTTGAAACGTGGAATTTAGGTCAATGACGTTCATAAGCTAGTTTTGGAGCTTAGAGTCTTGGAAGACTGTCTATGAGCAATTGCGAAACATACAAAAAAATCAAATGAGTTGTTAAAACTGATGATGTCACTTGTGTTTTCTAATTTCATTGGAAGTGGTCCTTGATATCGATTTTTCGGTTCTTGCAACTAGCGTCCTTGAGCTTTTCGTCTCAGGTTAATCAAAATTGGTATGCAAAATGCAGCCAGTCAGCATGGAGAGATTTTGTGAAAAAAATTTTCTCAATCTTTTAAATCGATCGGAAATTGGATTATTTGTGGAGGACGTTTTGATGTTTATTAATGTTCATTGGTAGATTCGTAGATTCCTTGCTCAATGCCCATTTTCCCGGCATATTGTCTCTTAGAAAAGGAATGAGTTTGCCCAGTGGTAGCCTACTGGCCTTCTATCTAGAAAACTCGGGTTCAACCCCGATGAGGTTAAATTTTGTATAGGGATCACGTATAACACAGAAAGTAACGTTTACAAGCGCGTCCAAGCTTCATAGTTTGAGTAGTTAAGATGACCTCCACGAGCTGTACACAGAAAAATAAAATGACATCTTGACTGGACATCCAAAAGCAAAGTTGTAGATATGAGTGGCACTAAGGGCGTGATTTGCAAATTAAGCATTGAGCGTGCACAATTTGTGAATGGCACCACATTTTCGTCTAAGGAGACGCATCGGAAAAAGTCCTCTCTGAGCGTTGATATCGCGTCAAAATAGCGCGAAAGTTCGAAATTCTGAACTATTGCGATTTGAGTGTTTCTGATTCAGAGAAGATTTTTTTTGTTTCACCGTCTTAAAAGATAATTTTAGTGGATAGATCAGCCACAACCTTCAGTTTGAATGTCTTACGCATTCCTGCTCGAAATATTGAAATTTTACAGAATTAGAACTAGCGCAATTAGCGTGACCCAATCCTGATTCCATCTGTCGTACATCAAACGTTCGAAACATACAACCAAATCAAATGAGTTGTTGAAACTGATGATGTCACTTGTGTTTCCTAATTTTACTGGAAGTGGTTCTTGAACTGTTATTTCGCTTGTTTCTTTCATGTCAAATATTAAATCTATCCATTTCCAAGCATAAAAGAATTTTCTATAACAATGCATTTTACCTTCGTGTGTCAGCAACAATCCCCTTATGTACCTGATTTGTGAGAACAGCACTAAATCCCAATTTACGGAATTTTCGTTTATATCGATGCTTTATTGAAATAGTTTTTATTCATGAACTACAATGTGGGCGTCTGAATTTTTCTATCGCAAGAAGATGTGAGATTGTTACTCGAAGCGAAATCAGCATTCAGCATAATGATATCATTCAAAAATTACGTCGACTTGTTTGCTTTCGTGTTTTCGTCATCTCTCCCAACACGTCCACACAATCCTATACCAACAATACGACGAACATCGCTTTTGGAAGCCACCTTTCCCCTCTAAGTCGACGTCATTATAACATACTCCCCAAGGTGCATATAAAACGTTTCGCTTAAATCCGCATAGTTCACATCCAAATTTGTTCTTTTTCAAAAGGACAAAAGGTGTCGTTTGAAATATACAAAAGTGAATTTGCGAAATATTCAACGAATCTAAATTGAATCCATATTCGATTTTAATGGTTGGTGATGGAATCGTTGTTCCATTCGGAGAAATTTGCGGAAAAACTTTTCCCCAATTCGATACATTTTCGAACTAATGTGACCAGATATGATGCACAACATCAATCGATAAGAAAAGTCGAGTCATGACATCGACTGACAAGCGAAAAGAGTGTTTAAAATAGGCAAAGGAAATTTTACTTTTCGTTTGGTGGTTTCGGTTTCATTTAAAGGGTGTTGGTAATGCCATAGAAAAAAGGTTCTACGCAATCGGGTCAGTGAGTCACGAAGTGAGGCTCTTTGACTGAGGCCGCTACTCGGCCCTAAATTTTTTTTGCGAATAATTCGAGTAAATTTTATTCGAATGTAGCGATTTTGTTTTGGTTTGAACGGCAAATTGAATTTTGATCAAACGAAATTGAAGTATGGCCCTACTTGTTCGGTGCTTTGATTCGGGCCTTAAACTAGACAAAAGCTACTATTTTACGGCTAGGTATGCGGTCACACTAGAGTTGCGTAGGTACTAGAATTACGTACGTAATAGTGTTACGTACGCTCAGGTATACGGATCGTTCGGGTTCTCGGTTTTATTTCCGAGCCTACCCAGTCATAGCCAGTTATTCCTATTGGCTATTCTTCTGGGAAAAAAAACTCGAGTTTCATTGACATCACCTCGGTACGTGAATATCACTCGGGTTAAAGCCCTAGAATTACAACCAACCATGAGCTTACGTGATTATCAGTCTACGGGATGTAAACAATAATAAATCGATTCTGAAAAAACATTTCTCTTTTGCTATTGATATAACGAGAAAAAGTAAGAATTAAATGTGCTACTCCACCAAACCATTGACAGAAGAAAAAGACAAGAGCAGAAGATCCCCTATACAAATTCTATTTATATTTAATATTGGGCTCCTTACTCGCTGTGTTTACAATCCATCCAATTGTATCACTATGTTTCTCTTGGCCAAGCACAAACAATCACCATCAATTTTATGATATATTACACGAGATTTGTTTGATATATATTTCCATTGCAATATAAGAGATACACCTACATCATTGGCTGACTTATATAATATACTCATGTCGATCATACTGGAATGCTCTTCGTCTATGGATATATGTATTATGTTGCCTAGACGCTAGACTTTTAGTAAAAGATTCGAACCATATACAACCCACAGCAAGAAAAAGAAAGAAAGAAAAAAGTTGAGCCACCCAAAGATTATGTACATTCCCGAAGTTTATCCAAATTATTCCATAAAGTCCTGTATAAATGTCACCGTTTACATTATGTGATATATGACAATGTTGTGTGCATAGACTGTTTTATTGCTAGTACCTTGTACATACCGGAAGTAAGCATGACATTTTCATATGAGAAGACTGGCTTTTCGGAAGAAGTAAAGCGTGTGGATCTTCAGTGGTAGTATTAAAAGCGAAAAAAATACTTTTCGTTTGCCTTGAAAAACTTTCACAATGATCCACAAGAAGTTAACGCATCACAATCGGAAGCACTTTAAACACAACATTACATAGACTAAGTAAACTTAACTACTTCGAGGTGGTGGCACTTTTAGTGGTAAAAATTAGGGTATTAAGCTGGATGAAATAGCAAACAAATGCAATGACCGTTTGTGCCTATTTTCCGAAAATACTTTCATGAAGTAAGATGTCAAATGTGAGTAGATTGAATTATTGAGGGTGTGTTAATTAGTTACGGTCAAAATTCCTTAACGTGTTGTTTTGCCGCTCGAACAGTTTCACTTCTTTAATTCTCATTAATCTTTTAATGATTGTTTACGTAATACGTCTTGGACGGATAAGCAATGTCACATGCTGAGAATTCTCAATTTTGTCTTGGTTGAACTTGACTAGTGGAGTAGACATCGTAACAGAGTCAAATTGCTGCGGTTAGCCCGGTGTGTGTGAAAGATGAATGTAGAGTGAGTGCGTGCGTAATTTTATGGCGTATGTCAGCGTAGTGCGTACGTAAATCTTCATAATCTGGGTAGTTGAGGTGTGTTCAATGCCCTCAACGAACTGTCAGAAAGACGATAAAATGACGACTCCATAACCATCAACTCTCTGCGAACTGAACACTAAAAAAAAACCTGAATGACGCGACAAATATCTGAGTCTAACTTTAGGCGGAATAATTTTTTACACCAAACCAAATCGAATCCCGAAAAGACTTGCCAACCTGTAAGTGGTTCGGGATTCGTGTGGTCTCACAAACAGGTTGAGAATTTCTCATTTGAATGCCTTACTAGTGTATGTATGACTGTGATATACCGCGCATACACGGGCTTATTATTTAGAATGCACAATGGTTGCTTCGGTAGCTGGAAAATATGGCCTGTTGTTAGGGAGGCTTAATACGTATATCTCTCATATTACATGGGTGAACAATTCTTAAATAGATATCGATGTGTGTGCATCAGTTAAGGTATGTATGTCGGAAGCAAGAGAACGTATCGTTGACAGTATAAGCACATATTACGAGGCTCATTTAGCATACAAAATATACAGCTTTTGTGTGATCTGAATAGAAAGCGTGCGATTGGTGTCGATGTGGGAACTTAACCTAAGATACACGACTAGGTGTAAGCATGAAAGATGAGTAATGGTTGAGGTAAAGCTCAACGTGTCCAATGAAGATGGTCTAGTGGTGCTTTGATTCAGAAATAAGTACCGCACACCGAAACCAACACAAATTGCAATTTTAAATCTGTAATTTGAATTCGGACATATTTTGTAAGAGGCTATGAAAATGCAGACCTCTCTATGGCCTCTTCAGCAGAGTAGCTACCTACAACCAACCTCGCGACCAACAAACAATTTTTCTATTAAAAATTGGAACTAATGTAATGAACGACTGCAATCCTTTTACCTACTTATGTTCAGGACCGTATCTAGACAGGGTTTATTATCGGGAATTTAGTTCTAGAAAATTACGAAAAACTTCAAGATGACCGTCATTTCGACAAGTGACAGCCATTTTCTTAGGATGTCACAGTATTCCACTCATCAGAACACAATATTTTCCGATTTTTCCACCACTACCAACTTCGCTCAATTTATGGGCTTT
>JANTFA010203519.1:0-17325 GCA_026413405.1 Phytosciara flavipes
GCCGAAGATCCGATTTTGACAAACTTTTTTTTTCCTGGATTGGTGTAATCAATACCTTTTATTTGCACCATCTACGACCTTTCTAAATTCCTCCAATTGTCGTAATCAACATGCAACACCAGAAAATCACTGAATTCATGCACAAAAATTCAATCAAGAATTTCAATCTGAAGTACATCTCACTAGGAATAAAAGTTTTATGCAATACAGTGGATGATTTCAACAAAACAATCAACGAATTGAAAACGATCCAAGCAGAATATTTTACGCATGATATTCCATCACAAAAAACCACCAAATTCGTTCTATCAGGACTACCAAATTTACCAATTGATCAAGTGAAACAAGGACTCCATTCGACAAACATAAAATTTTTGGATGTCAAAAAGATGAACACAAAACGTGAAAGCGATTCATTTGCATTATATTTGGTATATTTCAACAACAAGACTGTGAAACTACAAGAATTGAAGCAAATTAAATATGTACTCAACGTTGTTATAAAGTGGCAAACTTACATACCTTCAAAGAACGGACCAACACAATGCAACAATTGCCAACTTCATGGTCATGGAAGCAAAAATTGCTCTCTACCACCACGATGTGCAAAATGTGCTGGAAAACACCAAACCACATCATGTACAATTTCATCACCTGAATTAACAGTTAAATGCTGTTTATGTGGCAATGTTCATACATCTCGTGATCCTCAATGCCCAAATCGAACCAATTACATCAAAATGAAACTAAGACAATCCACCAAAAACGAAAGGAATTATGAAAGACCAGCAAATCCAACCAAAGAATGGAACATTGACGATAGAACTATGTTTCCTCCCCTTAAGGTACAAAAATCTAAACCATTTTCTAACTGGTTTACAGAACCAAACAAAACACAAAACCAAACAAACACAACACAAAATTTAAACGAAACACTTTTACCACCTGAAATTTTATTACAATTAACAACGGAACTTATAATTAACCTACAAAACTGTCGTACTAGACTTGATCAAATTCAAACAATAACTAAATTAGCTATCAGATACATGAACTATGATTAGTACACTAAGACACAATTTGAAAATTCTTTGTTGGAACACTCAAAGTTTTCGACCAAAATACCACGAAATTGTAGATTATCTTGCTTCAAACTACTACGACGTTGTCTGTTTCAACGAAACATGGTTGAGAAATAATGATATCGTTTATCTTCCTGCATATAGAATTTATAGAACTGATAGACAAACTGATGATCACGGGAGTGTTGCGATTGCTATAAATAAAACCATACAACATAAACACATTCACATTACAACTGACATAATTGAAACTGTAACGATTACCGTTAATACCCCAACTGGTAACATAACGATAGCCTCAGTTTACTTTCCTGGTACAACTTTAACAGATCAATTACGATTGTTTAGACGAGATGTTAGAAAACTTACTTCAATGAATGGTAGCTACTTCATTTGTGGAGATCTGAATGCGAAACATAGATTATGGAACAATACTAGAGGCAATGCGACAGGGAACGTGATATATGATGAACTTACGAGAAGACAGTTTACTGTAGAACATACAGATACACCCACGTATTTTCCACCACAGGCGAATAGAAATCCGTCAAACATTGACATTGTGCTGACGAATAATCGACACAATATGTCGCTTGTAGTTCCAAACCATGACCTTATGTCAGATCATTGTGCGATTCAATTTGAAATTGACTGTCTCATCCCAAAAGACGATACCAAGAGTAAAAAATATAGGTTTGACTTAGCTGATTGGAAAATGTTTCAAACAGAAGTAGATCAAAACATTGATCTCAATGATCCTCCCTTAAATACTACAACTGAAATTGACCATGCGATTGAGAAATTTACAGGAAATGTACTGAATGCTATGAGATCCTCCATTCCGAAAAGAACTTGTAGTAAAGGTTACCTTGAACTATCTCCACTGATAAAATCATTGATTAAACGAAGGAGAAATGTCAGGAGAATTTACCAGCGCACACGCAACACCAACAATTGACATATTATAAAACGTTGACGAAACAGATCAACTTTCAAATAACGAAACTTCGGAATGAAAAATTCAATTCGAAAATACAAAGTTTCGATGTTGCGTCAAAACCGTTCTGGAAGTTCACGAAGATGATCAAAAACAAAAAAACGAATCTTCCTCCGCTCAAGACAGACTCAAACACGCTTGTATATACAAATAGCGAAAAAGCTCAACTTATCGCACAAACTATCTACAAGTCACACGTACTGACACAACAATTCAGTCATCGCGAGACAGAAGATAAAGTACGACAATCGAACTTAAAAGTTGATCAATTCAGTCCATCAGCAGAAGTTATAGCACCCATTCTTACCAATCCATCAGAAGTAAAAACGTTGATCAAAAAACTCAGATCCAAGAAAGCTCCTGGTGATGACCGTATTCAAAATTTTGTTCTCAAAAAGCTTCCATTCAGAGCAATAATTTTCATTGTAAAAATTATAAATGCTTGTATTCTAACTTCATATTTTCCCTCTGATTGGAAAATTGCAAAGATAGTTGCAATACAGAAGCAAGGTAAAGACCCAACGGATCCATCTAGCTACAAACCGATAAGCTTGTTAAGTTCTCTCAGTAAATTACTTGAGAGAGTTCTATTGAAGAGGATAAACCTTCATATTGAAAGTGAAAGCCTTATATCGAATCATCAGTTTGCTTTTAAAAAACATCATTCTACAACCCATCAAATATACAGAGTAACTAAGATGATCAAGAGAGATTTTCAAAGATTTAAATCAACGGGAATGGTCGCTATAGATATTGAAGAAGCGTATGATACCACATGGCATGATGGATTAATACACAAAATGTTAAAATCTAAATTTCCGTTACCGATAATTAAGATTATCAAATCCTTCCTCACGAACCGTTACTATTTCGTCCAAATTTTTGGTGAAAATTCAGATAAATTTTTAATACCAGCTGGTCTTCCACAAGGAAGCTCATTGAGTCCCAGTCTTTATAACTTCTACACAGCAGATCTGAAAGTACCACGGAATTCAACTCTTGCCCAATTCGCAGATGACACTAACATAATAACGTCACACAACGAACCTAAACGTATTATCAATACTCTAGAAAGATCATTTGAGAAAATATCCCGATACTACTATAAATGGAAGATCAAGATTAATGAGAGCAAATCGAGGAGTATATTCTTTACACGAAGACGAGCCAGACGTTTCCTTCCACATCTTCAACTTCGATTAAATAACCATCAAGTTGAATGGTCACAGACATTAAAATACTTAGGAATAGAGCTTGATAAGTTACTCACGTTTTCGAAACATCTCAGGTGATCATGTCACAACTCAATGACGAAACATTACCACTAAACGACAGTCTCCTGACAGTGCCGGTAATGTGCCTTAGATTATGATTGTAGAGATTGGTTATTATTCTGTTTTATCGACAACGTTGCCAACGTTACGTTGGTATCACTGATATTGTATACATAGAAAAATTGTAAGATCTGTCAATCCAATTTCATTATTGTTATGCAACCGACACGTTTTTAGAAGCAAATTAAAACGAAAATGAAGCCAGTAAAGAAGCCAGAAGGAACGAAAAAAAGTGAAAAAAAGGTCGATGCACATAAGAAAATTCCGAATTATTTTCGAAATATTGGAAAGCCTGCTGTCGAAGAAGGGACGCTTACAGAATTTAAAGATACGAAGCCGATTTATGTGGACGCGCTGAAAACAGCATTGAAAGGTAAAGTCGTATTCACTTGATTTCCCTGTACAATTCACAAGGAAAACTTTTCTCTGATCCGAATGTTTTAATCTGAAATTTCACACTTATTAAAATTGAAACGAATGACGCCTGATGTGAAAGTTCACAAGGAATTTGTCAATAAGCTCGACAACGTATTGATAGTTCGTAATACAAATCCCAGTTTAGGTTAGGGCATCCAGTCAAACGTTTAGTTTATTGTTAGCATTATTCACTCCATACAACGGTGCCATTACATGGAATTCGTCACTCTAAGTACTGATTACGTTTACGCATATGTTAAATATGTACAATCAATTTGATGCACAGCACATACAAATCTGCCTTTAACCTTGTCACAAATTAACTCGACAATCTTATTGGACGATTAACATCGTATGATAGAAGCTTTTAGAGTGCATCAAATATGTTTTGAAAAGTTTGACACAACGCAATTCAAGCATGAGTAGTACCATGGCATCTCTCTAGCAAAGTCACGTTATTTGCGTTATTTACAAAATTAGACTGATTGAAATCGGACAGCGAACCTTGAGAAAAATTTAGCACTGTGTACAGTGTTATGAAATTCTCAGGGTACACTGCCCGCTTTCAATCCTTCTAATTTCGTAAACAACGTTTTTGACTTTGCTGTCGACTCTGCTAAAAAAAGTCGACTCTGATCGCTTTTGCTTACGGTGCGTTGTTTGAAAAAATTCAATCAGCAATGAAAACCACTATGCTTTGGAATCTGTTACATTGAAAGAAAACATGACCATAGAAAATGTTAACAAAGAAATGATCATTAAACAGTTCACAACACAATCTTCCTTTGTTTCTAAATTCAAGGTCATGTTAATGCAACGCGGAGCAGCCCGTTCGAAAAAGAACAAGTATTGCAAAGAGTTGAGCGAGACATTTCGAGCATGCCAATTGAAGGAGTTGAGAATCAAGTCGTGAGTTCGTTGGATGTGGGCGTTGATGGAAAAGTAGCTGATGCTCCGTCCCAGTGTGCTCAATGTAAAGCAAAGGACCAACAGTACAACGAACTACTGAAAAAGTATCTCAAATCAACCCATCGCTACTCCGAATTGGACTTCAAATACAAGGATTTGGTTCAAGCGAAGGCTCGTTTAAACGAGCTACAGTTGGTTGATCAAGCTGCAGCCTCGTCAAGCAATGACGTTTTTACCACGAACGAAGTGAAATACTTGAAAGCAATGCCTATCGACAAAAGCACGGATTCCACTTTCGTACTCAAATGCCTCGAGTTCGCTTATAAGAACGATCCGTCTGTGATGCGTAACAAGACGCTTTTCGGAACTCTGGAGTCGGTTGTGTACAATGCCGACGGAGGAAGTGTGACTCAACCCAAAAAGGACCCGCTTACTCCAGCCAAAGTTCATCGAATAAAGGAACTTTTCATTGAACGGCTCAATGCTTGTCAGCTGGATTCTGTTACTTTTGGAGAGAGAATAAGAGACGCAAACGTCAACAAATTGTTTGCGTCGGGTATACTCAACATGGCAAAGAAGAAACGTTAAAATTGGATTTGGTTTTATAAAAGTTTCGACCATAGCTGAGGTCTTTTGTTAACTTTAAACCTAATTGTGAATAAATGGTTTGAAGGTTTGTCAATCGTTTTTGTTGCTAAGACCTGTGACCACCTCCAACAACATGTTGGACGCAAATGATCGAAACTCGCGCATTATTGACATATATTCTGTGGATGTATCGATCACATAGATGTCATTTCGAAACCAGTTTTTTGTTGAGAAGAATATAGAGAAGGTAGATTTGGTAAATGCAGCCGAAAATTGTATAGTCAACAACAAGAGTATTCTTGCCTTTCAGTTTTCCCTGTGCCTCCAAATATTTATATTTTACTTATTGCAATTATCTGTCTGTTAGCCTACATTTCGAATTTACATGGAAATTTTTAAACTTCCAGTAACGGCAGACGTATTGCAATTTATATTCGTTTTGTTTGATTTGAGGTATTTTTTCCTTCATTTGTTACAATATTTGTTTTTGTGTATCCATGTTTCATGTGAACACGCCAACAGCTCGGAACAGTCAGGTCAACCTGAACCTGTTTCGGCCTGATCCTAATTTTGAGTTTCAAGTTCAACCTGATCTCGATCGAAAACCTGATAAATTAATTCATAGCAAAATTCTGACTTGTAATTCCTAAATGAATTTTGATACTGGCACTTTCATATTGGCTTTTACCAATTGTCCACACAGATTTGAGGTTGAGAAATTTGATTGTAACTCAAGTGCCTCTTTGGTGTTAACGAATGGCATCAATTTAGAGATTAGTGTTTCCGCCTGGTTAAGTATTTCAAACCATACTATAACGTAACTCTTCCGCATGTAATAATTGAACCTCGGGGGTTTTCAAAAACTACACACGCACCTGAGGGGGAGGGGTTTCACGAGAGCCGTGCATACTGTTCAGAAATTCTATTAAATTAGGCTTTCAGTCAACTTTCGAATGTGAATATGACTCGTACCACGATTTTTCATAGTAGCCATCCATTAAGTACATACGTACGCTGTGTACGCTCGATTTTTGACCCCCTCACCCCGTCTGTACGCGATTTTGTATGGAAAGAAATCTAAAAACAGTCACACACCCCCTTTCCTTTGAAAGCGTACGTACTATGTATGGCCCCTAAAGAGTGATGACAAGTTGATTTTTTCGGTATTAGTCATGACATGTACCGAAATATCCCACTTTTATCAACAGTCTCAAATGATTTTCTTGCGCTTCAAAACTGAAATGAAAATGAAACAACTACCATGTAAACAAAGAAATCACTCTACCAGCTATCATGCTCGATTGTACTCGATTGCAACCGAAAAAATATGTATGAATTTCCATTTTCGGTCGGAGAGTGACCGAGAAAGTTCCTTTCACACGGTGCGCCTGAACATCTTAAAACAAGTTGTTCGATTCTTGACGACTGATTATAGTTATACACTAAGTCATAAAGCCGAATACGACTATTGAAAGGGCTGGAAAAGGCCAATTATCGAACTTCAGATTACGTTTTCTCACTTTTTTCAATATCGGCCCGATGCGCCGTGCTGGTTTTTGTGATATGGTGTCTCAAAGCCTAGATTAAAAGAAAAATCTGCTTTGCAAAATTTTTCACTAAAAGTCGGTTCAGGCACTCCGTGTTCACGGTTGCAAATGCCTCTCATTCGGAGTCCGAGGAAACTGAACTTTGCGACCGTAGTTTGCGTGTCGAAATGCATCGCCTTCACTTCCATTCGATAAAATTTGCTGTTGGAAGGCAGTATATTTGCTCCTCAGGCAAAAATAAACTTTCTCACAAAAATATTAAATTTGCATAAGAAAAAGAATAATTTTGCGAGAAAAACAACAATTGTGATTAGTGTACGAAACTATAATTAGCTTTCGGGTCCAATTGTCCGTTTTGGAGAATCAGCGCTTATGGCCGCGTTACATTGCTCGAGTATCTCAACTATTGAACCATATATTATGAAAAAACGAGAATGAACGTAGTTCCGACATATACCCGCTCACCTATTGCGTCCGTTAGTCATCCTAGTGAGTAAGTAGCTCGACTGAATCCGTACGACTGAACGGACGAAGTGCCTCTCACTTTGAGCCTTAACAGCCCTTTGTATTTCGTATGTAGCCAAAAATCCAAGGTGCCCTTTTCAAATTAATTTCAAACTCACCGAGACTAATTAAATTCGATTTGATCATAAATCGCTGCGAGGTTTCACATATTTTGGTTTCCAAGTCAAAGAAGGTGGTTTTGTAACATTCAAGCTAGGACATAAAATAGTACTAATTCCAGCGCTCTCTACGCTGCCTTCTCAGAAATTTGTAAAATTAAACAAAATTTTCTTTTGAATTTTACAAAATTATCAGAATGTAGCGCGGGGAACGCTGGAATGAGCTATAGCTGAAAAACTGTCACAAAGCAGTGTTAGACTAAAGCAAACTTATGATTAAGTTCTCTTACTAATCAACAGTGAACAGTTACTAATCACCGAATCTCTTAAACAGGACAGTCTTTTGAGAGTTTCTAATCATTTCAGGACAGAAATGTTGAAAATTTCATTGAAGAAACTTACCATTTTCTTAAACTTTGCGCTTTGACTTTCTTCCACCGCTTTACAATGAAATGAATAGATATGAAGACTAGCCTTGGAATTCAGTTTTTATATTTCAGCCGTTCTTTTCGTAAAACATAGAAATTTACACATTGCCATCATTCTTTCTCGTATGGATTAGGAGGAGTTGTAATATATGAATTTAATCCAACTTTCATGTAGATATATTTCGTGTCAATATCGTCGATCGGAGTCATAATTGTTCGGTTGGTACGTTGCACCTTGAAAATGTGGTGATTGATGTCAACGATGTCGAACTCACCAATTACGGCGTATATTTTACTTTCAAGTTCAATGTAAAATTTTACTTCCCCGATCAGATCATTTTTCAGCCCAACAAAATAGTCGATCGATTTCTTGGGCTTGGTGTACAGTAGACTAGTGTATGTGACTTTGCCCAGCTTCACCCGCTTATATACGCACATATCTTTATTAGACAAGTCCAACGCTTCCAAAGTTTCCGTGTTCAGCACGTTCAATGACTCCTCGACGATAACTTCGCCTTTTCCAAGTAAAGTTTTGACGACTGTTGGCGTTTCCTTCGATTTTTCACTTGGTTTCACGAGCGATTGTTTCAAACGATATTTAGAAGATATTTGCAGAAGCACATCAGTTGTGCCACTAACCATTTTGAGCAAAACTCCATTGTTGCGCTCGAAAGGAAAAGCTGAGTGGCCCCATAACGGCCCCAGCTTTCGAACACTGTTTGCGAGATGTTTAAGTAGGTGAACATTCATCACCATATGTTGTTTTCCAAACAACTGTTGATGTTGTTTGACGAATTTCGTTAACATTATTTCTGCTTCCCGCACCTCTTCGTGAGAAATTTTCGTTTTCAATAAAATGTATGTAGCTTAGGGTGACAATACAATTATATTTTGTTGAAACAAGCCTAATACCCACTTTTCCGATACCTTTAGCTTTAAGGTATAAGATAATTTCAGAGTTTTCATGAATATTTGTAATTAACGTTTTGCTCAAAGCATTTAAAATTTTGTTATTTTCAAAATGAAAAATGAAAAGTAATGGACGCAATGATGCAGATGAATCGATGAATCTACTACAATTTTCTTTTTTTAATAACAAGCTGGAAAGAACTCGTTGACATTTAGTTTCAAAACAAAATGTCAACAATGCGTTCGTATTTACTTGCAACGGATTTGCATTTCCAAAATAAAGCAAATATTTCTCGTAATAGGAAAAATTTCGATTGCTTATCAATCACACAATGTTATTGTACTTGAACTATTTTCAAACTATTGAAGCTGGCATTGGCTTGTTCAGCAAGAAAAGTTAGATGACCCTGAAAGATTGGAAACGCTCGGTATAGAAAATCAAGAGGAATTTAAATCAGGTACAGATCTCCAACGACTAGACGCACTATCAGATGAGAGATAACAGTCGAAATGGGAGCAAACCCAACGTGATCGATAACATGATTTAAAAAGTGGAGTGTTAACATTTTTGGATAATTTTGAGTAGTTTGAGTGTTGTGGCAACTTTACCTCACAAGAAAGTTACCTTGGCTTTGTACAATTGACTACTAAGAAAATAATCTAGTTCAACGGGAGTAAATCGAATATTTTCCCTCATACACACCTCCGATGGAACATATCCAAATCAGGCCACACGAAATTATCTCGTACAATTTGTAGAAAGCTCGACAATCAATCAGACATCGTATGAATTGCAGCAGACATTTGTGACTTCCAATTTAACATAGCAATTTATCATGGAGACAACGTTTGAAGGAGGAAGCATTCTGAGGATTCTGTCTTAAATATTGGATTCATTGTGTTAACTGAATGTGCAAGAGAAAGCCACAAATGTCTTCTGCAATTCATACGACATACGATTGTTGGCCGAGATTTCTAAAAATCGTACGAGAAAATGTCGCTTAGCTTGATTCGGATCTGTTCCCAGCCTTACTTTGAAACGCAAATTTCATTTATCGCTCAAATTTCGTAATGATGAATTCCAGGCAATATGTTTTAGTAGACTTTGATTCAGGTCATACAATTAGGGCAAATAATCCAATCGTCATGTGTAGAACTCGAGGATCGAAAAGTGGTATGGGCTAACGGGCTATAGATAAAGGTTGCCGCTTATCATGACGCATACTGTCACAACAGTAGGAAATCCGTGGTCCGCATTCTGTAGTAACGAACGTCCAGCGTGTTCTAAGGAAAGTGGCAGATCATAAAACTTTCGATCTCCTTCCTTACAATTGAATTAATTTTCTGTTCCGAACTTTCTCTCAGCATGAAGATAACGAATGAAGTACAAATTCCACCACTTATGATGGCATAGATCGTTTCCGATGTGTGGCCAACGGGAGTGGTGGAAAACTGAAAACATAAGCCACAGAGGTGTCAAGAGATTTCGTGGAAAATATTTTTGGCTTCTAGAGTCGAATACCTTTCGAGTTACATATTGAAAGGTCCGCTTGAAATACATCCAATTTTAGTAGGCTTTTTTTCAAAAGAGTCTCTCGAAACGATCTATGTCATCGTTTGTTGTGGCCATCGAAAAACGTATAAAAGGAGCACATATGAATGATTGTAAGTATTTAACCAGAAAGAGTCTGGCAGAATGAGTCGATACGGTAGTTAAATGAAAATTTTATTTTTAAGTTCAACGTTCAAATTTACAATCCCGATATCATGTTTTACAAACCAAACTAGCGATTTTCAATATCAACCATTGATTTAGGTCTCATGAAGATACTGAACAACAGTTTTTTTGTTCGAATTCGGGCACAATTTCCGGTGGTGTTCCACACCACGTATTGTATACTGCCATTGTTCATCGTCGGCAGTTAACTGACTATTGAAATCCGTTGCAAGCGCTATGCCTCTTTCTGCCACATCGTTTACCACTTTCAAACTTTTAACAATGTCTCGTGCCGCTTTGTAATCTTCTCTTTTCGCCCATGTCGAAGGATTACTTTTCAAGAAGTCTTGGGAAATGTTCAATGCGCGAAACAAGGCCAGGCTGTTTGAAGTTACGAAATCAGAAAGACGATATTTCGCGACATCTTCCACATTAATCTTTGGTCGAACGGATGGATTTGTGGTGCCACTTTTTTTCAGTGCCTTTACCATTAGACGTTTTTCAGAAACGTTCACCGAATCGTCGAAAAATGCCATACCAACAACCTCTTCGCTGAGATACCACGAATGTTTGGAGAACTTTTTCATTGTCGCATCACTGATGGCTGAATGTATTCCTTTAAACTTTGCTATAGCCTTCAGCATTTTCAGATCGTTGTTTGCAGCTTTTAGGGAACATGGAGCTTCATACCAATTTTTGATGTAGACAACCAGCACGAACACAATGAAATGTTTCACTCCTGCAACCTCATTGTCTGTTAAAACGAACTGAGAACGGTACAGGTAAATTTTCATGGTGTAGATCAATCTTGCCATCCATCTCGCTCTGTGTAATGCGCCACATGCATGGACGACGTAGGTTCTGACCTCTCCAATTTTGTAATCGGGTGCTTTCTCTCCAATTACGAGTAAAGTGAGCATCAGAAGCTCCTTATAATCATCTCTAATTTGAGGGAAGTTCAGTAGTTGGTCTTTGACGAATGATGTCAGTTCGTCTTTAATTGGCCGTACGTGTTTCAATACTTCATGATCATTAACACACGATTCGTAGTGGGTCTTGTCGATATCCGGCCAAATTTTTCGAAACTCCTCGAATAGATGAATGTTTCCGCTTTTCGATTTTTCGTTGAAAGCGATTTTGAATGCGATGGCTGCATTCAACTCTTGAATGTGATGTCTGCAAGCAAGACATATGAGTCGTCTACCTGCAATAGAAATTTTATTCTTATTCCTATCGGTTTGAATGTGGAAATCATGAACAATTACGTTCTCAACCAAATTGAGTGTCGTAATTATGATTCCAATGACCTACTGGCGAATTTTTCTCTGAATCTAAATCAGGAGGTAAAACCTTTGTGACATGAGACATGGGGCGTGAGAAAGATGGCACTATTTTTCTCGATCACATCATCAATGTAGCTCCCATGTAAGTTGTAGACAGAAGGCCCACTAGTACTTTTAACCCTATTAAAGAACCGTTTTGAAACCTATGTCATTCGGCAGCAAAAAAAACCTTTTTGTTCTATGACTTTCGGATCTGATATCTAGGACGGTCCCAGCGAGGGTAGCCCTAGTAAGTGTACATCTCCGCCATAGATCATCGTAAAAAATTTAGTTGATTTCAAAATGGAAGCAGTAGAATCCAACCAAAGCTACAATTGCATCCTTGATTGGACTCTATTACCTTCACTTTGCAACCAATTCACAATGTTCTACGACCGAGGTACACCCTCCTTTGCACTGTCCTAGAGCTCAAGTACAAAAGTCGTAAAGCAAATGTTTTTCGTGCTGGCCAATGGAACACTTTGTCATATATTTCAAACCAGCCCCTAATGTGAGCCAAAAATGCGCTGTAGCTGACGTGATAGGTAGTTGTTGCCACCTCATTTAGAATCAGAATCTAATTTTCAGTTTTTGCAAACTATCAGATAAAATTATTGCCAATTTGTAGAGTATAGATGAAGTATTACCCATAAGCTTCTGTAACCATACAATCGTTCCTTTGATTACTCCAGAATTGACACTTGTCGTATCGCAACACATGAATTCGATTTTCGTTTCGACGTTTTTCCATTTTCTAACCGTTTCCATAACCAATTCGGCTTGGTTTTTTCCTTGAGCTGACTCCAAAAGATACGGTACACCCAACGTTTGCGAAATTCCATGTCCGGTTACAACAACGGCTATTCGGTCCACTTTCTGGTTAATGTTCGAGTTCGGTAACAACTTACCATCCCAATGCAACACCAATGCCGTTTTCGGATCAAAATTCTCTTGCATATGGATTGCGCTTTCTCGACTGTGATTTTGACGACTTTGTCTGAAAGACTCTCGATTGATAACCATATTTTCAGGGTTCAACCCCATTGATACAGCAGCTGATGTCAAAATGAACACTGCATCACGATTACTTGTTGCTGTTCGATCCAGAGCTTCTGATAGTTCTCGCGTCATGATTGCTTTCTTCTTCTTTGTCACTTTCTTTCTGTATATGTTCGGTGGTAGATACTCTTCGTCGTGATGACTATACAAATCGGTATCGTCGGATGAATCACTAACTACACAGAATTCTGAGGCGGCAAGCGACATATCAGAAGCATATGAAAGATGCTCTTCTTCCGCAACATCATGCTTTGGACTCGCATTGCGTTTCGCATGGACGATGGTATTTATCTCAAAAGCTGTTTCAGATGCCGTGTTATTATTGTTGTCGATTTGGTCGTTGCTCTGGATAGCATCCCATTCAGTTTCAATGGATTTGCTGCTGAATTCAATTTCATCACGCTGTTGTATAGCTGGCAATGCGACTTTCGAAGATTGATTTTGTATCACTTTCTGCCAGTATTCTTTTCTCTCGGCTAGTTTTTCTGCAACCAAGATAACACGTTCGTGAACTCCAAGGCGCTCCTTGTCTGAGTTTTCGATTTTTTGTAGAGAATTGTTGTACGACACATCGAACAGCAATTCAAGCGAATCCGAAAAAAGTTTTTCCTGCTCTTTCTGTTTGGCTGACTGTCTTGATTTGTTCTTCTTCAATGCGGTCCATTGGGTGTATAACGACTTCAGTTTGTTTACAATCCTGTAATGGTTTTGAGTTGAAATATTAGCCAATGCCCAAATATTCTCAACGGCTGTTCCACACTCTGCAAGGCTCTGTGAAACAGTTTGCTGCCCATTAGTACGGCAATGTACAAGTCTTGACAAAACCTCCTTGTTTGATGGAAGCTTTTCTTCACTTATATTTGTAATCAACTCGCCGATCAAATAGCAGTCTTGGGTATCCGCCTTTAGAATTTTCGGCATTATCACACAATTTTCCAGCAATAATCGATGTTAATTGGAACTTGAAATCACATTTGATATTCTCACCAAAATGTTATCGTTTTTGTGTGTTGAATTTATCTAAAAGTCTGCACTCATTGCGCCAAAAATGAAAGGAGTGAGAGAGATTAATATAACTGAGAGAAAGAGAAAGAAATATTTCATTTATCCCGTGACTTTTGGCTGGTTATAATTTGATTTGATTATGGAAGCTCATTAAATGCGATAATGAAAACATCATCTTGTTTTGCAAATGCAAATACATTTCGTAAACATGTTGTCATCGACTGTAAATAAATAAAATGGGCGATACTTTCTAGATCACAAAGAAAGTATTTGAGAGAATGACAGTTGATTACATTCTGTACTAGATCTTTTCATTCACCGCGTTGGATCGTTCATCATTATTTGAACTTTCGGCAGACTAAATGTTTAAAAATTAAAATAGCTCGAGCAAAACTTTAGAGTCAATAAATCAAAAAAGCGATTTACCATATTCGATGTTTTCGTGTGAATAATCATTTGCAGAGGCGTAACAAAAGTTTTTCTAAAGGAAATAATAGAAAAATTGTCACCCTAGTAGCTGCAGAAAGCGCACGAACATGTTCTACGTACACCTTAGGAACACACCCTTCTAAACATATCGGTAAATAGAACAGCAGCAAGTACTTGTATTCACTGGCTTTGAAATCGGATTTTTGCTCCAACGAACGTGGCTTTCTCACAACATCAGCATTCGGTTTAAATGCCATTAATCTATCGTTCAGCAATTTCTTCTTTTTTGGTGGAATGTAGTATGGACAGCCGTTGTTTTTCGAATCCAAGAACAAGTTCAAAATGCGTTTTTGATTGCCAAGTAAAATACAGTGCATGTACTCAATGCTGACGCTATGCAAAATGTTGAAGTGCTCGAATGCCACTAAAGACGAAATGTCTGAAAGCAAAGAGTATAAACTCAATCAAATACAGTCCGAATTCGAAATTTTTTTAATAACGATATGGAGTCGGATCGAGGCAACGCACTATGCTATATGGTATCGAGTGACACGACAAGTAATTCAAAAGTTTTGATTTATCCGACGAAATTTTTGTTGATTTTTTAACCGTGCAATCGCATTTGACATTATGGTACACTGTCCAATTGAATGGTATCCGAAACACAGAAAACGCTATTGCATGGTGCGTCAGTCGATGAAAGTGTGACTTGTTTGTTATGAGGTATAGGAAAAGTGCAGACAATGTGGAGGGCGGGATTAATGATAGGACCCTAAAATCTCTGAGGTTTCAAATGAAATTTTAGTTCAATGAATATCAGGAAATTTGTTTATTACCTTTGACGCCGTCTACTGAATCTTTTCCACCACAAGCAAGAAGCATTGATTTTAATGTGTCTATTTCGTCTCGTAACGGAGGCTCCACAGCTCCTTCCACATATCGAACACATTCCGTGGGTTTTTTCTGAACTTTGTCCTTCTTGCCCTTTTTCCGTGTGGCACCACAATTTGAACTTCCAATTAGCACTTGCTCTCCTGTGATATGGCAATAAGTGCAAGCATTGTACCCACCAAATTGTTTGGTCTCTTGCATCTTGCTTTTAGATGGTAAATCGATCGAGCAATGAGTTATGATCGGTTTAAAAACATAATCCTGACCTTTGATGTGCATGGCAAGGTTGTTTGTTTTCAATTGTCTGAGTTCATGCACTAACGGCAGCAAATAATCTCGGAAATTCAAGTTGGCTTCGGATTCCGTGTACAGCAAACCTGCCACGATTATATTGTGTGTTTGGAAGCGAATTCGTGGTGGCAAAAAATTCTGTATCAACTGAACTGGCCATAAAGAAAATTTGTTCGATTTAAATCGGTTGGCCCCATCGGCGTTGAGGCATAGTGACAAAATGTTCAGATCTTCACTTTCGTACTGTTTCAAAATGTTTTTTAATATTTCTCCGTCATGAACATCACAATAATAACCATCGGTGCTGCTTGTGTCGAATTCTTCAATATATGACCAGTTGTTTACAACACTTCGTGATAATTGTTCTTGTATCGGCAAATACACAAAAAAGTTGGTTTCACTTTTCTTTAGAACTCTGTTGCAACACTCCACTTTTTCCGATTTGTTTGGATCGATTTTAACTGTCTTTTGACAAACACTGCATTTAACAAAAAAAAATATTTCAATCAAGTCTTTATGCTTCGCAAACAAATTCAAAATTTGTTTCTTATTTGTCGGCAATTTATCACACATTTCTCGGTCAACATTAAGAATCTTCATGAAGTCTTCTAGGCAGCGAAGGCCCAAATTGTGTCTTAAATAACAGTTGATGATCATATCGATGAATTCATCGCCAGACGAGTCGGCTTTGTCTGACGATGTTTCGGCCGTTTCTTGCTCGCTTGCTGAAATGTAAAACGATTCAGAGAATAATTTTTATTCTTCGTTACAATGACAAAGTTATCACCTATGCTGTTATCTAAATTAAAATCCAAAGATTTTAGGGAAAAATCCAACGAATCGATTGATGAATCCATTTTATGGAGTCTTGTTTTCAACAGTTTTGTTTTTGAAATGTGTTGTGTGGAGAATACAAACGTCAAAAGAAATAATGTTTATTGCAAGGAAAATAATTTATGTCCCAGCGGTCCCAGCAAATCTAATCTGCTATATCGACTTCGTCGCGACAACTCTACAGTATCGTCGAATGATCACATGAGATCTTGACAACACCAGGTTGAAGGCGACTAAATATATCAAAATTTTATATCCCTTCATAAATAGGAGATCCAAGTTAAATTTAAAGAATAAACTTTTGGTTTACAAAAACATTTTCCACCCTATTATGTTGTATGCGTCACCAGTTTGGGGTACTTGTGCGAAAACACATCTCAAAAAATTACAAACTACACAAAATAAAATTCTAAAATTAATCTTGAACAAACCATTTTATTACAAAACCGATAAACTACACAGAAAACTCAAAATGAAAACTCTACATACAACCATAGTAGATCGTATAAATACCTTCATGGCAAAATGTAGCCAATCCAACAACCCCTTAATATCAATTTTACCTGATTAAGACAATCAGAATGGAAATATAAATCAAAGACAATATATGCAATAGATACTCCAATCAAAGAAGATTGTGAAAGCTAATAAAAGAAAGACTCTCCAAATCAGGATAATTGGAAGACACATGATTCAGATAACTAAACTTGAATTAAGACAATTCAAATTTATTTTCCAAGAGACAACGTCAGATACGACGTAAGGATCAACAAGATTCGAAAGACTTCAAAATTTTTGTCCTTAGTTTTAATTAGCCAATAAGCGAATAAAAAATACTTGATAAGGTTTTTGTTTAAAAAAATTTTTTCCTTACAATCACAATGAAACAAAATTGAATTATATAACGACACACTAATCAATCAAAATAATAGCTGAAAAACCA